>DWTO01000137.1:0-26383 GCA_018244755.1 Jemadia pseudognetus
TGGTGAAACGTGGGAGTGGTTCTGCATTCCTCTGCCTACCTCTTCGGGGATTACAGGCGTGAAGTTACTTTTTTTATTTTATTATTCTTAAAATTAATGATATATGTATTAGTTATTTCATCAAACCAATTTCTTATGTTAGCAATTAATGAGTTAATTGATTTGTAATTGTGGTTAATACATTTATCTGTATATTATCAAGCAGATTTTAAGTTTTCTGTCTATCTGCGTCAAATGTTATAATAATTAATAGTAATAGTATAATAATAATAGTGACTTACGAAAGATTATCATGCGTATTATTAACAAACTATTATCCCCGTGGTTTCTCCCTTGAGGTTGAGGGGTATAAAATATAACTAGTATTACCGCGTGCTACTTCCATAAAAGAGCGATACAATGAACTTTTATTTCCACCTATAATAAGCTTTCATACCAATTTTCACGTTTCTAACTTGAAGCATAACGAATCTCCATACAAATTTATATACCCTAGTTAACTTTTTGTGATGGTAAATTTTCAATATGCTTTCTTAGTAAATCTTGTCATGCAAGGAGTCTACGTTTCTAGTTTTTAATATTTCAGAATCTGCTATAATGAGTCGATCGATTAGGAGGTTAATACATACATATATACAACCTAGATATTTATGTGCTCCGTTCTTATATAATATCTCTTTGCCAACACGTCCCAATTAACACTACGACCGAAATGTTAATGACAATTACTGTAATTCCATTTTTAATCTAGTTATATAATGTAAGAGGAAATGGGTAATCAACAGATTAATATATTTATAACAGTGAACTATAAGTGCTTGTGCCGTTAAAAAATAACCGTTCATAAGATTTGAGATACAATATAGATGTTCTACCTTGAATGTTATGTAGCAAACACCTTGACATATAATTGGTTTTTAAATCATAGACCACTTGCAGGTATAAAAGCCATTCATTGAATAGCCAGGTAAGCCAGAGCCGTACAATAGGGTTGCCACAAAAGCTAATAATAACAGACATAACAGAAGTTTCAGTCATAATAATAAGTATAATCGAATGTTCGCTAAGAGAAGTTGTAAGAACATAAAAAAGCAATAAGACGTAAGTGCCAGGATTATTTTCTAACTTAGGTGCGTCTAGTTTGAAGTAGAAAAATATAGGGCTGTCCTAAACTGAATATATCAAACTGGAAGATTCTACATTCCTAGATGGGTTGATAAAAAATTCTAAATGGATAGAATCTATAGATTTCCTATATAATAGAAATAGTTTTTATTTGAATAAGATCTTTGTGCTCTTATGATTGAATTACACTCAGTACAGCGGTGTAGGAAGTCACATTTACGCTTTTAAAGTAATATTTATTAATTATGCGTAATTCTCTCTGGTATGTAATATCTTGAAACACAAATTGGACCAATATGGTCGTACCCCACTTCAATATCATAGTTCGTACAACAAGTAATGAAAGTGGCCGTTCTCGATAATGGTTACGAGTACAAATAACAGTGCACTTCGTTAAAAGTTTTTTCCGCTTCTCAAAACTTTTCTTACAAAAGTGCATTAGACAACCCTATTCAAGCACAAAAGAACGGGCATATTTCATACCTCTTATGCTTTCCATGCCTATTCATCCCTCGTCAAAGAGGCACGAGTGGACGTTTCGATTGTAATTCACTTCGCTAACTGCGCCGGGATCCGGTATTTGTTAACAAAGCTATGTAATCCCGTGGCTAGGTCGTGTATGTTTTGTGAACTGTTATCACTTACATTTTGTACTAGCGTTATTTTGTGTTCCGCACTGATAAAAGTTTGTTCAATTACGCTGATTTGTCTCTGTTTGAATCTTTTTGTGTTTGATAAAAATTTCACACTGAACACCACTCAAATGGATCGTTCTTTAATATTTGAGCTTTTATTATCTGAGCTAGCTTAAAAGGGGTGGTTACGATACTTAATGACATTCTCAACTAATTAATCTTGTTTCATTATTCAGAAAATGTGATAGGAAGTACAACTGTTGTGGGTATATTAAAAATATTTGTAATAAATATCTACACGAATTTCTTGCAGGTAAACTAAGATCTAAGAGTATTTGAGTAGGGGATAACTCAACTACATTACACAATATGCCATAAGATGAGCAGTTTTAGATATAACTTAAATCTTTTCATAACATCACGTCTGTAATCCTCGAAAAGGTAGGCAGAGAATGTAATATACACCGACGTTTTACAAGTTACGTTTACGTCCCACTATAGGATAGGTGGTGAGCCTATTGCCATACAACGTGGACATTTGTAGAGTCTGAGCCACAACTAGAAAATTTAAATTAGAAAATTCCAGTAGTGGCCGACCCGGGATTTGAACCCTGACCCTCGGCAGTTGCGCATGCAACCAACACGATCAACGAGGCAGGCAACTTAAATGCTCTAGGTTTAATAAGATTTTACCTTGCCTCACCTACTTTACGTATAAAATAGAAGAAAACAATTGAAGAGGAACTTTGTAATAGATCTACGCTAACTATGGTTTATTCCGGTCCAGAAACCGATATTTGCACAGCCAATCGGCGGTTTACCCTCTCGCTGGCAAAACAATCCCGGGCTAAATTGGGTTGTACTTTTTCAACTCTAATCATGGTAAGCGTGTGTACTCATTCGGAAATAAGTCGGTCAAACACACGAGCGGCTGCGAGCCAGCCAGCACGCTTCGGTTGAAGGGAAATGTGGGGTGCCTGCCACGGATGGCCTGCTGACTTGCTTGCTATGTGTTCTATTAAACGAAGATCTGTTTCATTCCAAGATTAGATCTATTGACGCAGGCATGATACTATACTATCAGGATGAAGTTTATGGTTATCCGGGGTTTATGTTTTTTCATACTGGTATCGGAATATACAGTTATATACTACAGATGCTGTATTTTCTATTGTTATGGCTTCCTTTTACTTATAAATGTAATACCTATTTGAAAAGAAAATTGCTAAAAAAATTCAGAACTATTTGAATGACATAGCCTTTTTTATAACAATATTTAACAAAACTTTTATTCGTTGAGTGTAAATGTTCAATTTGTACCGATATGAATTATCATGAATCAATTTAAAAGTACGTTCAACTAACAGCTTAAGCAATATTGATAAGATAAATATATCGGTTTACAAAATTAATTATCAGTAATTCACACTTTCGGTCGTCACTGAGATAATTAAAATATCACTTTGTTTCACCAATATCACCCGCTCACATCGTGATGATAATAATCAGTCTTTTAGCATAACGGATGTGCCCCTGCAATGCAGCGAAACAATTTCTGCAATAACGTCTATCTAATTTCAACTCTAATTAAGGTTCATTTTAAGCTCAGTTTTGCATGCCTGTACCTTATTTATTGTCCTGCATGTTTCTTTCAGACCGTCTGTATTTGTGTCCACTAGTAAATTATGAGGCATTAAGAGTTTTCTTTTAAGCTACTAAAAATAATAATTTAAATTCGGATTCTGTTTTGTTAATTTGAAATTCTTCATTTATACAGCAGCTAACAACCATTGGACCAACATATTATGTATGTATAAGATTGTTAACGTAAGTCAGACGGAGTCACTAATAGTAGATTAAGTAATATAAGTTACATATTCATTAATCATTCAGACAGCGTCTGATATTTCGATGTACCTACACTTAATTTCCCCGGCCTCGTTTCGTTAAACTCTGGATTCCACGATTCCAACCCGATATCAAATTTCGTTGGGTCCGTTAAATTAATTTATTTAGGTTTTGTTGTAAATTGTATACGAACTTTGTATAACAATAATGTTAAGCGAGTTCACAGATTGTACGACTTCTGGCGGACGTAATGGAATATTGATGGTTAAATTAAAATGATCCATTGAACAGGACAGCGCCGGAAGCTGAACTATCAAAGATAATGCGTGCAATTTTTTTGTTATCCCGATTTCAAACTAAGCAGACCCGAAGTTAGTAGACTGTGACAGACTGATAGCGGTGGGCACTTCACAAGGGATCCCTTTCGCGTTTTGGAAAAGACCCAAAAAGCTTGGCGCGGGGATTTTTTTCTGCTAATGCTTTTGTTACGTCCTCGTCTTGCGGCATCGCAATTATGTTTGCTCCGGTTGTTTATTCCTGTTTACTTATTTATCTAGTGCGGTCGTTTCTAAATGTTCATACCCTATTCGGTTTATGGTCGGAACGGAATAAATTATCCTGTTTGGATGACCGTCTCATTATTTTGTGTTTGTTTGCTTTTAGTTGTAACTTGAGAACTGCTATATTTTAACTGCTACGTTATTTACGTCATACCTTTAAGTCATACCTTTTTTTATGTTATTTGATCTACATATTATTCTTATATACATATAAACACGTAGCTATTATAACGCTTTTAACAAGAATAGTGACTAATTTGATAATTTTATATTCATTATAGGTACTGTTATTTCGGTTTGTACGGGTGAGAATGAAATTGAAGAAAATCATTATCAGTACAACCGTTTCATCGTTTCACTCTTAGAATAACTGGTGAAATGTGGGACGGTACTACACTCCTCTGCCTACCTCTTCGGGGATTACAGGCGTGAAGTTACGAAGTTACTCTTAGAAGGAGAAGTGTAAGGCATATTCCACAATATAATAATATGTAGGTATATTTTAAGGAAAATGTAATATTAATATTACTTAATATAGAGTAATAAACTTAGGCTGAAAGTTCAGTTTGACCCCAGGAGGATCGTTAAAATTAATGATATCCAAGTTAGGTCCATTTTGCTTGATTCCAAAGATAAGCTCCAGCAAACTATGCGTCTGCAAAGTTTGAAGTCAGTGAGGTAGCAGTATACTGTACAGTACCATTGCACAATACATAAGATACAAAGGAGCCAAGAGGAAATATTAATAAAATTTTCATTTGACCTCTACTCTTACAAACGTTGACCGAATTGTAATTGGTTTATTCTTGAGGTCCTATTGTAACAATATGATTTGTTGGTTTTACAGCTTTACCGTTCTTTGACCGTAAGGCTGTCGAGATTAATAAAAGCGACTGTTATTACAATAAAAATCGTGACCTCATTAAAATATACCTACATATAAATCTGATTATGTTAATTTTGGTATGACAGGATTTTGACCATTGCCAGCGATAAATTAGTGAGTTATTATGAAATAAGGGTTCAACTGCTTCATAAGTATAAGAATTTGGTAAGTCTTATAAATAAATTTTCTATTCATTAGCGCAAATAAAAATAGCGCATTAATATAGAAAAAATGAAATTGAAATCGAAGTAACATAAAAATTACAGCAAGTCGACGAATGAAGATTAAAACAAAAATTAATAATTATGATAACACGTAGGAAGACAGTTTGTTTTAGTAAAAATAAAAACAAATATTGCAGTTGTTAACATATGGTAAAATAGCTTTCGATTGCAAAAAAAAATACAGACGAATTGAGTACCTCCCCCTTTTTGAAGTCGGTTAAAAAGTATTTGGCAGTGTTCATATTTACTATGTATTTTATTTACTAAACATGGCGAATAGGCACTAAAGTTACCTTATAGTAAGTGGTCGGAGCGATAATAATAACACTACATTGGCCTTACTGCTTGTTGGCGTATTTCTTTTATACGATTCGTAGTTAGGGCTATTTGCATCATTATTTATGTTTCGTTTGCATGCTGCCAGCTGTCAGTCACAAGTGACGTGTCAATCGGGCGTAATACGACTTTTTCGCGCGACTGCCCATCTGTGTACTATTTGAGGGGTTGGTACGTAATAGAAAATAGATTTGCCGCTCCGTTGGCTCTCATACGTATCAATTTTAAAATTGAATCGCGCTGTGCTTTTCATATTCGATAAAGCCGTTTCACAAATAAAGGAAACGGTTAAATTGTATTTGGATTTTGGACCGCACAGTTTTAAATGAGTAGCATTGACGTAGGTAAGCTTAAAATATTTTTTTAGTGGGGGTTCGGCGTATAATTTCTAGTTTTGTGTATGACGTAATGTAACTGGTGTTACGTGGGAATAACTCTTCTACATACCTTTTCGGGAATTTCAGTCGTCATGTTACGTTTGTAACATCACGCCTGTTATGCCTGAAGAGGTAGGCAGAGGAGTGTAATACACTCCCACGTCTCACTAGTTACGTTTTACCTAGATTACGACTACGAGTTTTGCCGAGAAATAGTTTATGGGCAGAAAAGAGATATATGTTAATTTCGCTTAATTTTTATTTCTTTTTTACTTTTGCATGGACCCCTTCTCGCCCCTTTCTCTCTTCTCCTCCTCCAAACATATATAAATATTACGCACCAAAAAAACGATTATTGAACTTTCATTTACGTTACATCTATTTTCCGATATGCCAGCAATATATTTACATATTATTAACTGATCGGTAATTTCTAATAGATTTTATCTCCGATTAGTTATAGATGCATTGTTAGTGTAAGATTTAATTCTACAAATTATGTTTTGGCGTCTGTCTATCAGATTCCTCAAAACAGACAACATAAAAGGAAATTAGACACTTGACGGCTTAAACAGGTGCGGAGATCGGATCTTTGCAATTAAACTGACTAACGAATTATACAAAGTTTTGTTATGTTCTAGGTAATATAATTAGGTACCTAACGGATCGTCAAATAGTTTTTCTTAAAACAGGTTATCGCGTACAATAGTCAGCATCCCAGCAGTACATGGGAACACAAAACGAGACAACTTTAACACAAAAAGGGACTAAATAAAACCGCATCCATCAACGCACCGCTAAGACCGCTCCAACCAATGCGATCTTGAGCATGCCTTCATTTTTTTCTCCTCCTATCGAACAAAGACGTGTTTAAAATCGGATAAATAACGCTGGTCTGTTATTTCACAAGCGCTAACAGACCGAGTGGCGAGCTGAATTTATTATAAGAACAGAGTGGTACAAACCGGTCGAAAACTTGATAACTTCCGGAGAGAGAGAAATAAGTCGTAGACTGTATTGTTTTGTTCTTATTTTCGTTGGGTTCACATGATGCTTTTATTCTCTTTGGCCCGACGTCTGCTGGCGCAGTGGTTTCTCTCAAAGCATTATTCTTATTGAAACTAGTTGCCTGTCTAATCCTCCGCTAAGATATATAAGCATCTTTATCCTGTTTTGAAAACGCAACGTGGCGTCGCGTGTTTTTATTGAGTTTTTTTTTCTCCGTTACTTACCCTACATGTTGTACGTGTGTTTTGGGAATCATGAGAAGTTATCAATATTATTTTATGACATATTTTATTTCGTTTTCCGTAGGTTGGTACTTTAGCTTTCATGGTAATGTTGATATTTTATTCGTATTTGTGATGGACACTAGTCATTCAGACATAAGTCGTGCATGTTTCATGGATCGTCAAGGTATAAAGTAGAAACTGCTATAATCGAATTGTCTCGCATAATTAATATGATTCAGGTGACTGTCGTGGCCACTAAACTAAAATAAAAATGTGCTTGAGCTTTCAATAGCCAAATGAGAAAAACAGAATCCTTATGTTTTCATGTGTTTTTAGTGTAAGGACAGGTTGAAAATATTGTTTTAGCGTATTTTTGGTTACACTTCATTTTAAGTAGAACGAACACAGAAATGAATTAATTCCTGACAGAATCATTGAAAAACTTTAAAATATACATTTATTTTGCTGCGTATTAAATGCTTGCTATGAATGAGTAAATATTTTAATGGAAAATTCTATTCCATTAAAAAAACAAACATTATTACCAAAGTTATTGATAATTTTAAACGCGAATTCGCTCTGGAAGTGGTAGCCTACGATGTTCGTGCATTCTGCTGCTCTTTTATTTCTGTTGTAAATAATTTACGGTCATTTATAGGGGAACTCATATATTTCCTTGAAATAATTAATAAATACACGGCTATTTGATGACCATTTTATTCCAATCATCATAATTGACGTTTGATCGTACTACAGTTGTATATGGGTTTGGTTTGTCCTCGTCAAAAGAAGGATTAAGATCTGTCTGCCACGCTGGCCAAACATGGGTTGGTGGATCTTGCTTGACAAAACATTGAAAATAATAGTAGTAATATTTTTAGACAGTTCACACAAGCAAAACTTAATCTAAACTAATAAAATTATTTTTTATTGATTAGACGGAGACCAACCCAGTATTACTAAATACATTATTTTAGAATAATTTTATATCCAGGTATAGAAAATAAGAAAGAGCATGCTCCCTTGATTCGGATAAGTTCAGAGAATGACTGATGAAAGAATCTCGTTGCAGATATACAATGCGAATGTTGATAGACACAGTGCCAAGGGAGGCCAAGACTCACCTATCTAGACCAAATAAATAAGGTTTTATTCGATGGGGACGTTAGAAGTCTCCGAAACCGGCGTGCATATATGAAGAGAGTGATGATTGTTATTGAGTTATTGTTATTGAGAGTGATATAGTTATTCGTCACTCGATGCTCCCTACCTACCCCGTAAGAGACCTGGTGTGAAGATATGTTTGTATGTAGATTCAGAAATGCTCTTGATATTTGATATACTTACATAGAAATTGAACCTCGGACCCAGGTTTAGTCAGGAGTCACTGGCTGGTCACTGGCCAGTCCATGAGTGGTTTCTTATCAAGTGCTAATGCTATAAATATTGCTTTTTGGCGATACATTTTGTAATTTAATACTTGTAGTAGGTAAATAGGCAATAAATTACACGAGAAATTGTGCAAGAATTCCTTGCCTCCTATTCTCCTATACCCGATGATTTATATCTTCAACGGCTGCGAGTTTTCTAGTAAGGTAAAATTCACTTTATATAAAAATTGTCAGGTGATTTACGCCGTTAACATTATTTGAAAGTGGTTTTGCTGTTTTATCACTTTCATTTCTGGTTATTGCTTCTTTTTCAACATCCCCTAGTGGAGATACTTGGTCGACAAGGCTTTAAAATTTTCATAGTGCTCAACGAAAACCTGTTTCTTTTGATGTGCTTTGAGGTCTATGGGAACTACATCATTATAATGTTCTGTGCATATAATTTTATATCTTTCAAAGATTTAAAGATTTGTTTTGAAATCTATCACAGGTTCTTTATAGACTTAATTAAATTATAAACATGTCATGAAAATATCTGTCATGTGTATGAAAATTTGTATTAAATATAATTCATTTCTAATTTCTCGTGCTATGTGTAAAAAAATTATCACGCTTTTGTTACAACCTCGATTACGAAGTCTTACAATTTTCTGACCTAGAATTGAAATATACACGAACAAACTATGCACAGTATAAATATTTTCTTACTTTGCTCAAAGGTTTCTTTACATACGGCGAACTGGAAAAAGTAACAGAGGCAACGAGAACATACAAAATTAATTACTGAATGGAGGAAGCACGTCGAGCGTTGTTTCCTTTTGTATTTGCCAAACTAACTGGGATACATCGTTACGTATTCTGCATTTGGGAATATCTCTTTCATCCCGTAACTGGGTGGCGCGCAAGGCGCATTAGAATTGGACAGTGCATCGAAATTTACATTTTCGAAACGGATTTCCATTGTTTACGCAGTCGACCCAACTAGCGTCAAAAATAAACGAACCGAAGATGAATTTCACATGGTATTTTCAGATAATCCTGACGATGAAATGAATTATTGAATTCAAACACGCATTGAGTTTAAGTTTTCGGTGAAGTACGCATTCGGTAAAATGGTGATTTTATTTTTTTATGTAAATTAAATTACAAATATTCATAGCTGTTGTTATTAATAATAAACCATTTTTGAAATAACAGTTTAACTATGGGTCGCAAACAAACAACTACTTTTGAAACCTTAAGTTGAAATTCTAATGTGTAGGTAGTATTTATTGCCTCCTTGGTCGAGTTGCAAGTATGACTGTTGATCAAGAGGTCCTGGATTCAAATCCCGGGTCGGGTACCACTGGATTTTCCAACATAGATTTTCTAGTAGAAATTTGTAGTATTTGCTCGGAGTCTGGGTTTGTGCCCGGTGTAAGGTAACCTAACGATAAGGTAAAGTAACTGGCTCGCTACATATTCCATAGTGGGACATAAACATGCCTAGTCAAACGTGGGAGTATACAACGTTTTTCTGCCCACCTCTTCAGGGTTTACATGCGTGATAATGTTACGTAAGTTATCTAAATAGTATGCAGATATAGAAAAGTACACGTACAAAGTGTACGATGAATCCAGAAGTTAATACTATATTTTGCATTAGCCTATAATGCGAACGAAAAGATTTTAGAATCATGGCTAGAGGCGATCTAACCTATTACCTAAGAATCGTTGTCTGTAACCGCTGTCGAATAGGATTCGTATCTGGTGATAGGGATTATCATAAGATGTAGTGACTATTTTCGAAAATGAGACTAGGAGTATATACTACTTGTTTAATAAGAAAAGATTTTTTTGAGACGAGTGGAAGTGAGCTGGAGTGGAATAATATAGCGATCATTTTGGCGATTAGTGGGATCGCAGTATCTGTTTTGAAAGTCTGCAAAACTACTATTTCGATAATGAATCAGGGGTTTCTCGAACTACTTGGCTCGATTGTGTGAGTTGTTCGGAGCCAAATGTCATGATGAGCCAAATGAGCCAGAATATTTCAATAATCAAAAGCTTATTGAATTAATGTCATAATTTTGAGAGCCCATTTATTGTGTAATGTGATTTTATTTGTTAAGCACATATTACTAAGTCTTAAGCCCTCAGTTCACGGCTATTAATCTTGAATTATAACTCAAATTCAACAAATCTAAAGGTAAGATACTGAATTTGGTGCAATTTATTTCACTTTTAATGGATAAAATAGTAAATAAGATACAATAATTAATACTAAGAGGATCCATAGCAGGAAGGATGAACAAATAGTAATCGATTACTCATATCGTCTTATAACGAGCATACTCCACGAGGAATCTCTAGTGCTTATTAGTTGAAGACATTTAAATCTAGAATTTCGTATAATAAATGTGTTGTTTGACAAACAGATAAATTATCTCCAATCATCTTATAAGAATAAGTAGCTCACGCTTCACCCTCAATCTAAACGGTAATACACAGTACATCAAATAAACAGTCAGACTAGTACCAGATTGAACCTAGATGTAATCCACTTCAGGTGATTGCCTTTAACAATGTAATCCGCACAAAGGAAATTGTGCTATTTGCGTTCGTTATCGGCGAGACAAATTCCGCTTTGATTCGAATATGAAGGGAACATTAGACACGTAACGTTCGTAACGGAATAGGAAATGCAATAGACAGAGCAGCGGTCTTTGTGTGAAACGTAATCAAAGTTAAACATAATATTGAATTAAAATTACACAATGAAAAATACAAAATAGACAATAAACGAAAACAAAGCATTGAAGTTCATGACATGATTATAAAATAGCTCAATGATGTAACTGCATAGAGTAAAAACAACAACAATATGAAATGGAAAGAAGAATGGAGAAATGCTATGAGGTTCAAAATTTGCAACACAAATCGCACTGCAGTATCTAGTGCAGAGGTTTTTGTGTGCGGGTTTAAAGAAACACTGATTAGCATATTACACGGACACCCTCTTGACGTGCGGCCGGTTGTTATTCCATCAAAACTTACTACCTCAGCCCTAACTTTTATGACACATTACCGATTAAAGCGCACAGTTACGGCCGATTTATCGCCGTATAAAATGTTGTTTCATATCATTATTCAAGATACCAGGACGCTGGGGGTAATGCCTCTCGTCATTACCACTCGATACAACAGGTTTATTCACATTTCTATAAGGGAGCACACATTGTGATGCACGTAAACACTTATTCAGTACATTTTCGATTGACCGCTTGTAAGGCTTTTTGGTTATTTTGTTGTATTGTTTTTTATGTGAACGACAAAATGTTGCAGCGCGACACACATGCGAACGGGACGCGCGCGTACGGGCGACTGAAATGTATCACCCCGGGCGAGGGGTTCTGGCCTGGTCGGCGCGGCGCGCGGCGTAGATTTGAACTGCGTTCCTTTACACCCGTTTCGATATTGATTGTCATTGCGTTCAGTTTTTTCCTGTGACATTGCTGTGATTAAAAGTAACGATGTCAGATATCTATTTAGTTCTGTTGACAGTTTTAGATACATTACTAATTTGAACCGGGCATAGAATGGAACGTTTATAAAAATGGGCAACAGACAAGCCATCTCTTTCTCCCAACTGCGGACAAAAGGTGATGGAATGGTGTGTGTTTCAACCCTGTACGTACCCTTCTCAATGCAGGGTAACACGTTCCAATTCAGCGAGACCTCCA
Organism: Jemadia pseudognetus; assembly: GCA_018244755.1. Classification (NCBI taxonomy): domain Eukaryota; kingdom Metazoa; phylum Arthropoda; class Insecta; order Lepidoptera; family Hesperiidae; genus Jemadia; species Jemadia pseudognetus. Next base: position 12,337 of record DWTO01000137.1, read on the forward strand.
GTTTGTTACAGTGTATCCATTTTCGTATTTCTGCTTATGCGCGTTAGGAGAGGTGGGGTGTGTCAAGTTAAAATGGTTTGTCAGAATACAAAATGTAGGGCCACGATTTTAGGGCTAACAAATTAGAAAGGGGAGAAAAAACGTCCGAACGTCAGGTTTATTGACATTTCGCTGGGCGATAATTAAGGCTTACGAGGGACTCGAAAGTTATCGGCACACCGTTAAATTTTAAAGGTTGGATTTTCGTTTCAATTAGTTCGTCCCAATTGCTTCTCAAATAAGATTGTAACGAGGTTGTTATGTTTATTGGACTTCGTTTTAACAATTATTTAACAGGGATCGGTTGCATTAAATAATACAAAGTGTTTATCGCTGCTGTTATGAGAGATCGGAAAAACAGCTCGAAAATTTGTAAGCAGAGGTGGGTTCAAGCCAAATTAATTGAAGAAACCATTGTAAAGGTACATAGAATTGGTGTACTCTAGCAGTATACATAGAGCATGTATTGACCATGATGTTGAAATATTAAGACGTATGTATTTCATATGTACATATTAATAGTTATCAATACCAGACCAATAGTTTTTTTTAAGTATATAGTCAATATTGTTTTACTTGTATTAATTTATTTAAAAGCAGTTATAGTCTAATTAGTGGCTTAGAACAGAGCATCACATTCCGGGGTACTTGGTTCGCATCCTGTCGACCTCTCAACAACATTCGACAAAATTCGAACTCTCAGTCAGACGCCCAAATTCAAATCCTAGCCCGCACCTCTTAGAAATGTCCGTTTTAAGTTTAAATATCACTTGCTATAGCGGTGAAGGAAACCATCGTGAGGAAACCTGAACATCTTAGAGTTTTATAAAAAAAAATTCTCTAAGGCGTAAAAAAAGCAACACTAAAAAATACTCCTTCACCCGAATGGGGTTATTATCAGGGTATCATAAACACTTCAAAGATTCTTATCACATTAAGGGGTGCTTTAATTTAAGGGTGGGATTATCATGTCTTTATCGCCATTACTGTTACGAAAATGTCTTTGAAGGGGTGCAGTATAAATTGGTTTAGATATGGTATTTTTTCGGACTCTTACGTTCCACTGTTGGAACATGAGATTCCTCTCAGAATAAGACGGTTACCACTATAGTTTGCCACGCTGGCAAAGTACGAGTTGGCATACGTCACAAGCCTTAGAGAACTAATTTTTTTTTTAGAACTCTAAGGTGCGCAGGTTTTCTCGCGATGTTTACTTTCACCGTTATAGCAAGTGATATTTAATCTTAAAACACACATTTTGTTAAGAGATGCAGGTGAGGATTAGAATTTGGGCGTCCGGACTGACAGGTCGAATTCCTAGCCAGTAATTTATCACTGCTATATACGCTATATATTAATATTAAATAATACGATGCATTTTTTATTATTTTTAGAGTATTCGTGCTGTCCATGAACAAGCGCCATCTATTATACAAGTGAGTAAAATGAACATTGTCTCAACATTACTCTGACGTGTACATTCACTCGTAATCAAAAGCTGTTAGTTTGTAGTGTATCAAGTTTAGTTCCAACGATTGTCTATAGATGTCTCTACTATGTTACAACGCAGCAAAATATATTGTTTATCACTGTACTATAGAGCAGTAAACAAAAGTTACCGGTAGTATCGATGTATGAGGTGGAAATGTGGACGGATAATATTACCTGGCTATTGCTAGGTAATATTTATCCGCAGACTATTGTCTGCGGCTCTAGATATATTTGTGAAATTGTATTAAATTTATATAAATAAACCTTGGATTGTCTACCAGGCTTATCATATAATGAAGTAGTGGTTTTCGCAATTTACATTATTTCAAATAATACGAATATCATGTTTTAAAAGGGATCAAAATTTCAAAAGCTACGAAGTCATTCTAAAAGCTCGCAATGGGTTTTGTAACAACCATATATCACTAGTATTAACGCAAGTAATGTGGGTAAAGAGACAATAGGAATGAAATAAAAAAATCATCTGTTGTGGGCATTCTATCAATATATATATAATCCTTTTTTAGGTGTTTTAGTTTTGTTTCAGGGCGTAAGAAAAAGGTAAAGATGAGATGAGCCGTTCCATATGCTTTGGTATCTCCAGCGAAGCTGAGTTGTGCGCTTTTACCAATATTCAGTACATTATATTAATATATTTATTGTATATCAATACTTTTTAAAGGCAATATTTTTATTATGAAAGCGTGATAGGCCATTAAATATTATTAATACTTATAATAAAGAAAAACCATTGACTATAAACATCCTCATTTTATTCATATGTATAAAATGTTTTACATTGTAATAATATCCTGTTTCTTATACCCTAACACTTGTATACAATTCCAATAAACATATAAAATATTACAATATAATTTCTCTAAAATTGACTGGTACATATCCACATGAACTTATGGAATCCAATTCTATACTTCCACCGTAAGTAGAATTATTAATAGCTTATTAAGGAGTGAAAGTAGTTAAAAGAGTAAGAATTGTCTAATAATTTGTGAATCTCAAACAGCAGATGATTGTGTTCAAGCAAAACAGGCAAAATTGTAAACATTTATTTTTTCTGAATTATTGAATGTTTTAGTTGGAGTTGTAATTCTGATGTCTTTAGAAAACATACCGATATTTCTATCGATTATTATAAAATGGAGCCAGCTGAACCGACAAATGAAGCTTCCATCAGGTTGGTATATATTTTTAGCGGTTGACCGTATCGATGTACCGATTTAATTGAATCTTAATTACACTACCTTTTGTAAACTAAAATTCCATATGCATATGTACTTCTGTTATTTGTCATTATCAACATTACCAAAATATATTTTACATGGGGTGTGTTGAATTCTTTTTTATTACCTTTCCGTTAGTAACCATTGGATTTCTAATTAAGTTTTTTCTATGTTAGTAACGTCAGAATTGCTCACGTGTATTCTGTAATGATTTCTAGAAATCTGTCCTTTGTTATATTTTAGAATACTGTTGCATTAATTAAAAATCTATTGGCCACAAAATGTATCCAGTCATATGAAAACGTCGCCATTAATAACATCTCTTGAAACTTAATATCAGGCATTATCTTGTCGTTGTCTTGTCTATAAGAACGAATGCTTTCTAATAAATCATTCCCCGACATGTTAGAGGTACGTTTACAGCGAAAACCGGATATCAGTCTAAAGAAATTCCGCTTTGAGTTCAAAAATTTTGTTTCAATGAAAACGTTCAATCACTTTCGAGAAAGTTCCGTGGATCATAGTTAAAAGGTTATCCGTTTATTTAGATTAAAACCCTAGTGGAATTTATTTGGATATTAAAATCAGTAAAACAATCATTTTCATATATCTAATAGTTGATGAGCAATTGAAATTTATGTTTGCAAATAATTGTCTTGTTGAAAAAAAAATACTCTAAATGTTGTAACCATGTTTTCTAAAAACACGTTGTAGAATGACATGTTGTTAAAAATGAGTACAAATAGTTTTTGACACCATAATAATTTAAAATATTTACATCTAAAACTAACTTAAATTAAATAAAGCTTAATGGACGGAGTAAACTTACAGATTAGGATGGAAGACTTGAGGTAGTTAAATATGAAACTGTAACATTTACGAAAGCTACAGGAAATTTTGCTACATATATATTTCTACACAGTTTAGAGGCACACATTTTATAACGGCATAAAAACAACATAAAATATACTCGACAAAGGAATTTTACATTGTAAGAAAAATATTAATGTATTAAGAAAGTGAAAGTTTAACTGAAACTGAATTAGTATGATAAGGCGAATATACATATCAAAAAATATTTTACAATTCATTGGTAGAGTATAAAAAACTAAAAGTTCCTTAAATACCCTATCGTATTTACAGTATTAACAATATCCACACTGAACTCACATTAAAAACTATTTATAGCCCCCAAGTGACTCTACAAGGAGAGTTCTCATTAATAATTGTACATTTTAAAACAACGTCAGTCTATTAAAGCACTGTGTTATAATCCTTCACTTTTATCAGCAGCTTCTGTTCATGTTTTAAATTCGTCAAATACAGCAACTCCGAAGTTTATTGATTCATATGGAAAATTTTATCGTACTGCAAGTTTCAATTAAAAATCTCTCACTGTTATTTTGTTTCTTTCCGAGAGATTCCATTTTACTTTGTCAATGCTTAAATTTAGACTTCATCTACAAGTATTTATGTATTTGTAGAACAAAGCTATAACAAATATTTCATATTAATTTCGTGAAGACCGTTTTAATTTTTGAAGCAAAAATAATTTAAGTATAAAATGGAATCATCCTTTAATTTCAACTTCTTCGTTTGCATCACCTATAGAGCCAACTGCACCTACGTCATTATCGTGATCACTAACGTTACTATTATCGACTGTCACTTATGATTTACTAAAAGCGTAACAATATCGTTCAGATAAAGACAAGCGAAGGTTATTGCACTTTTTCTTTATCTGTGACTATATGGCCGTTACTGTAACCGTTTTTCACTTGACCATTCGTTTCGGTTGTGTGGCCGGTGGTGATATGACCGTTCGCCTTGGCGTGACCTATGTCAGTGTATCCGTTGTTATTGTTGTTGCAGGTTTCTACGGGTTTCCGAGGTCTGTCCTTTTTATAGGCTTGCACGTAGAAGTTCATGAAGAGTACTATGAAGATGGCCGAGTGGAGTATCAGGCCTGATGCGATTACTCTGAAAATGAAATTTTGTTTATTAGAATTACTATTTTAGCTATTAGATATTTAAAAAACATGCCATGTAGATTCTAGTAAGTTTTAGAAAATACCTAAGCGCTATCACTCTTTGCACTATTAAATTTACATGTTGGCACATTTATACATATATAATTTAATATATATGGTTGATTACTATAAAATTTACTACAAACAGGAATTGATTAATAATTCTGGTGAATAAATAATCAATTTAAACCTAATATCATACATCGTAACAACGTTATAATATTCAAAAGTCAAAACATTGATGAATATTTAAGTCTTAATGAAAATATTACAACATTTGTACATTGTCTTCATCATTGTAGATAACAATGATAGTTCACTCGTAATATTTTACGAAGTGCTCATAGCCTTGATGTTATTGCAAATGGTGGGTGATGTACAAAGTTACGCAATGCCAGTCGCGGTCGGCTATTTGATGAGTGACCGTTAGTGAAGTTTCGTCAGCGTTTCCGCGCCTCGAAGGATGAATTACGCAATTGGTTCCGATGAGTTTTAATCTTATTCGCGTTAGGGATACGAATCTACATCTATATCATTTTGCGTCACGACAATGTAATGAAGCAATGTGAAGATATTCTCTAAGAAAAGGATATATTAGATAGGATAAGGAGCGTTATTTGTACAGCAGTAACTCGGCAGGATACAATCTAACAATCTTTTTTGGAATATAAATTATTAGGCATTAATTATATAACAATTATGTAATGCTTTTAAGAATCGAATTTCATTTTGTTACAGATGCTGTAAACCATATGCATTATGTATATCATGTGGCTGGTAATACCACAAGTTTTTTCCGACAACTGGATTTTTGGCTTTAGCCTATTCAATATTTTAAATTTGACTTACTTCGGGTAACCGCAGTCGTATATCAGAGCACTTATTGAATGGAAAAGCACCATGAAGAATTGGACCTGGAAAGAAACGATTGGTTTCTGTTATCTTTTTGCACTTTTTTTGTAGATATATAGAGAGAGACTTCGTAAGAGTACACTCCCATGTTTCACCAGTTACGTTTATGTCCTAATATGTAATAAATGGTGAGTATAGTACCATACAACGGGCACAGATTCCGAGCCACTACAAACAAATAGAAGTTAGAAAAATCCGAAAATGGCCGACCCGGTATTTGAACTCAGGACCACTCATCGGCAGTCGCGCATGCAACCAACACGAGCAACGAGGCAGTCAGTTAGTATTTCTTGATGTAAATTTTAATCACACAATAACATTGATATTTGCCGAATACATATATGTCTGTATGCGATATTTGCAGCACAAAATACAAACGGGTGACTTTACTATAAATGTGTAGGTATGTATGTATGTACTGTACGTTTTTGTAAATAAATAAACCTTTCATATTTATAATACCTATTTGTGACTTCCAGCACCCTGTGTTAGTTTTGTAGTTTCTCAAGTTTGTGAAGTTTTTTTTAGATCAAACTAGGAATTTAACATAATGTGTGACATAGAATTTAGAGTTAGAATTTAAGAATATGAGTATATGTATCTAGAATTTTTTATTTTTTATTCTTAAATGAATTATTACTTGTTATATTTCTATTGTAATAGTTTTTACCTAGATAAGAGGATCTACAAGACAGATGCAATATGAGTTATCTATGCACGCCTGTATGGAATGTACAATTATTCTGATTATTAGGGTCGTGGATAATAATGACCACGTACCTACTATCAGACTTACCGTCTGCGTATTTGCGAATTTACAACTAAATAAAAAAACATACAATATTTCTTAACGATGACAGGTCGAATTCTAATGTTGATGTAATTTGTATTTTATTTCTTTACGCATAAGGGTCACGCAATGAAAACAGCAAAATAAAATAGCTATGTGTATTTCACAAACTACGAATACTTTCAAATGCCGTTGCGAAAGTTACAAGTACATTTTGATAGTTGAAGGCAAATAGACCTTGGTCATTCTGCTAACGATTGGACCTTGTTGAGTTATATTAAAATACGTACTATTAATTTATTAGATAAGAGTTAATACCGACTTGAATTAATAATGATCTTTTACAGATCCCTTAGTCGACGCAGGTCTTATAGATAGGAGGCGTGTAGTAAAATAAATCAAGACTAAAAGTCTATAATGCTTGTAATCTTAGAGTTTGTAGATTTCTCGCGCCTGGAAGATCATTATGGTAAACTCTACGGTGTGGTGGTTTCCTCGCTATGTTTTCATTCAATGTTACCGCAAGTGATAATTATTATAAAAATACATGTAGCTTTGTAAGGTCCGAAATGTATCTAATTCAAAACTTGAAGTACACTCTCCGAGTGGGAGACAGAAATATATACCAGTATAATTAATAACTGTTATAGTAAGAAAATTTGTTACATAACATACGGCAATAATAATAGTTTTACAAGTGGTTTTTTCACATCAGAAAAGTGAATGTGTTCGTTAATAATAATAATTAATTAATATGTTGGTCTAATTGCACAGATCATCAATAATCAACTTATTATAGCCATGCGATTTTATCTCAGTGCCAACAAGAATGCATGGACCATTCGAAGTGAATGAGACCGGTTTATTAAAGGAATGGCAACAGGCGAAGATAAGTGAGAAATGGTCACCTGATACGTACGTCTAATTTCGAGATGGAAACGTTATGTATGTGTATGTATACCGCTTTCTAAAGCTCTTCAACTGAATTCTTAGTGACAAGAATTTCACAAAATTATTCGACAGTGTATTAGAAGATATCCACAACAACGAAGTCTTCTAAATATTATTTTATAACGTAACATCACGCCTGTTATCCCCGAAGAGGTAGGCAGTTGAGTGTAGAGCACTCCCACGTTTCACCAGTTACGTTTACGTCCCACTATGGAATAGGTGGTGAGCCTGTTACCATACATCGGGCACATATCCAGACTCCGAGCCACTACTAGAATCTAACTTAGAAATTTTTTGTAGTGCCCGTGCCGGGAATTGAATCCAGGACCACCCGGTCGGCAGTCGCCCTTACAACCAACACGACCAACGAGGCAGTCTTATATTATATATAGCATATTATATTATATAGAACTATAACCTTATACATATAACTATAAGAAATACACTTTATATACATATATACATTTTATGGGTGTTTTTATATAGGAATGTCATCATTAGCCAAGTAGTCTTAGGGACAATTAGATTTGTATATGTATAGTTTTTACCTGCGAATATAACGTGATAATACTTCACAATTAAAAAGTTAAAAATCTTTGACTTTCAATGACCGAGCGTTTTATCACAATACTGTTAATTAGCTCTATTTTAATGTGTCTACATATCTGCACAATAGCTCGGACACGGCCTCTAGCATTTAATATAGTTATAATTGATTTATATTTCGCAAATCAATCTATTTTCCAATCTGAGAGCAAAAGAGTTCTAACATAATACATAATGAAAATGACAACAAAATATGTCTAGTATGTATGTATGTGAGGAAACTGATTATTGTGTGAAAAAATGGAACAAATAATAAGTAAAATATTGTTGAATTAATTGAGCCCTTTATAATAATTTTTAAATAGAGAGAGATTATATTCTATTTAACGTTACAATGTAGAAGTACGAACGTGTATCCATGTTTTCAATAAATTTATGACATTTTTTTAAATCCTCGTGAGAAACTTCCCACGCAGACATCCGTATATATCTGAAAGCCGGTTGTGTTATCAAAAGCTTGTAAAATGTGTGTTTGAAAGTACTTAAATAATTTAATGTTTTTTAATGTATAATTCTAGCATTTTATATATTTAGTACTGAAGTTTTTTGAACTTGAATACTAAATACGAGTATAGTATAGTAGTTCAGAGTCCATTGCATGCTAATACGCTCATATGATAGTGGGAACTACGAGTATAACGTAACTGATGAATCATGTGAGTAACACCCTCCTTTCGGGGAAATACAGACGTTTTCTTATGTTAGTATTGAAGTTTAAAAACATAGTTCTTACTATATTTAAATATAGTCGCCCGTCTATTCTGATAGACTTTCACAACACTAAGGCTTCTTATGCTTTACTTTGAAGTGTCTTTTTTTCCAATCAGCCAAGCCCTTGTGTACGTTGCTACTGCTTTCACACTTTCACTTTAATATCAGAAAATTAATGTTCATTTGTCGTTTTATTGACAATCGTTTGCAAAATTAATTGATCGTCAATCAGCTTTATGATGTAAATTGACTTATTATAATTAACTATCCTTTTAACATTTCCCTGTTGGACATGGGTCACGTCTAAGAGCCGAGCTTAACCTACCGTAAAGAACACTATTGATAATGCAAGACGTATAGCCATTCTTACGTTTTCCTTCATAGTAATAGTGATTGTTAGATTTAAAAAAAAATTATGTACTAATAGTTGCATGCTGAAACTCAATAGGTATATACTATACTATATTAATATATTATACTAATATATACTACTACTATACTATATTAATACTATACTCTCGGAGTGCGAGACTACGCTTTAAGCTACTATTCTGCCACTGCTCAAAATGAACAGCTACCCGTTAATTCTACATAATATATTGTTGGACGCGTATTTCTACCTTTAAAGTTTAGAGCATTATGATAAAATTCCTTGTAACTTAGTGAGTAATAGCAATAGTGAAAAATCGAAGTATTCAGTGAACCCATCTGCAATTAATAGTAATATTTAAGTCACCTTTTCAGTTCTTCATAGCAAATGTAACGTCCATTTGTGTCTTGTCTTGACATTTACTTGTTGATGACATCATTCGAGCCGAAGAGGCGTATAATTTATTCATCTCCGGTGTTTACAACACTTACCAATAGACGCGGTAATTGGAACTAAAGAAGCGTATAATTTATATTACGAGTATGTCACGTAACATTTAAATGAATGTACTTGGCGCTTACGACGTTTATTAAATTTCACACAACGTAAATTTCTCAATAGAAAGTTGCTTACTAGTTTCTATCATAACACCTTACTTACATGGGGATACGCCTACATAATTATTGTGAATTATTATTGAAAATTAATAAATTATTTCTCGTCGATAGCATGTGACCATTGGATTCAAGTATTATTAGAAGTCCTAATACGGTCGTATTCGCCGCACCTAAGCATTCCGCGGGGCAGGATATGCACTTGCGCAAAATTCTAGGATGCGGAAAATACCGTTGAGTTGGCCCGACTTAGTACAATGTACTGCAATACGAATTACCGCATATAGAATGTCATCAAAATCAGCTGCTGCTATACATTTTAAGTCTCACAGTATGTACCATCAAGCTGCTCCAGTGATGTTGGATAGAGTTACGGACTAGGTGCGATCACATTCTATCATGATTTCAAACGTAAGGCCTCAAACAAAGCTGATGGACTGAAGCTAAATCTATTGTTTTAAAAATAAATGAAATAGGCATTTTTAAGAATAATTTAAACAATGCAAATATGTATAACTATAGTACCCTCTACTCCCATTTAATTACAAAGATAATTAAAACAGTAAACTAAATATGTTTACTTTATTTATATACCCTACTCGTAGACCTACGCAGGCATATACAATGAGCACAATATTACATTTCTCCGTACGGACACGGTACGTCTGTTATAACTTAGGAAATGATATTGCATATGCATAGAAAAGATTAGTCATACTCGTATTTCTCAATATTATATATGTACATATTACTAAGGGTTAATCACGAATTATGCATAGGTATTGACTAATGTAACCGGTTATGTTAATGCGTAATTTATTTTCAGCTTAATAAAATATTCCACATAACTAGTTGTTTTAGTTTTGTTGATGCGATATAATTATTATGATAAATATATAATTCTGTACAAATTATAGTAGCTATCAGGAGCGGATTGAATAAATAATGTTGTATATGACATATTTGACAATACTAACACGGGATATTAAACACAAGTTGAATAACACACTAACAATCTAAGGATAATGTACAAGTTGAAAAAAGTTAATTATTATTATTGTCAAGTTTAATGCCTATTAAAATTTGTGACTAACATTCACATGTCCCCGGGCGAATGACCTTAAGTAATCACAGATTTGATAACTGCAAGAGTCTCAGGTTGGTGATGGCTTAAAATTCTATTCATTACAATTTATTATTAAGCGTTGCATTAGTATCCACGTACATAATTAAGTTGTGTATCGGCTTAACAATTACATGGTTTTTTAAATAGCCTGACCAGTCTCGAAGTATACATGGTCTCGCTACATAAAGTCTCACCGATCGCAATTCTTGCGTGTAGGTCCGAAACTAATCAGTCTACCGAAAACACATGCGTCAATTAAGCAGCTAACAATTTCATCAAATGACAGCAATTTACTATGAAGCTTGTAGTCCACTTAATGTTATCTTAAAGGAACTAAATTTATACACATTGTATGGTTTTCTACTGTTTTAACTTATAGGTATTTGAAAGTATGGAGAGACATAAAATTGAATTTATACTTCAAAGAATGCATTTAACTAGTTTACATGAATTTGAATTATTTCTGTTTAAATTATGTTGTCATTCTATAATGAGAACATTTAATGAGATTCATCGATTTGACGGACATCAAATCGATCCGTGCATCGAAGAACTGGGCAAAAAGATAAAACGTTTAATTTCGACGAGAAGCTATAGCATATCAGTGTAGATTCGAACTTGAACGTTTTTTAAAAACAACATTTTAAAAAAGTTAATAAGTTTGAGTTTCTCATCGACAATCCATATATTTATTTAGCAACTGTCTGCGTCCGTGCTTGTTTGTATATGAAATCGATATGATTGTAAACTTTTTCATTTACTTTCACAAAATAAGCAACAAAGTGTATTTACATTTAAAATGCGAATCGAAATAGTATCAACACTTTACTGCTTATTTGCGCATCATTGCTCAGGAATGGCTTGTCGGACTGTGGTCCATCGTGAGTAGAAATAGTACAAGATAATTATGAAATTGTTGTCATTGTAAAATTTTAAATCTCTAGAATAACGTATAAATAAAGCGGAGTTCCGGCCATTTTTGGGCACAGATTTAACCTTTCTCATTTAGTCATGCGAATTCTGCCCTTACTTATATAAGGTTTACTTATATAAGGATTTTCCTTCAGTCTAATTATCATGTTATTGTATCTATACTCCATTACGAAACATGATAAGAGCAGGGCAACTGTTAATATTATATTATTATTGTTGTGGGGATGTGTGCCCGTGAATGGTAATAGAGTTGCCATATATCTTCTGCTCACCTCTTCGGAGATCATAGACGTCATGTTACGTTTTATTATTGTTCTATATAAAATGTAAAAGTAATATGGAAATATCATGGGGAAACCGCCACGTGCTAGTTTTCCATAATGCTCTCCAAATTTACCACACATCAATTGGCCAACGTCGCTGGCTATGATAATGGTAGGGGTCAGTACGATGCGTTTGAAGAAACAGCGTATTAGAATATCGACACATGAGAACGCTGAGACCGTTTCCGAGTACTTGCACAATAAAACGCCTCTTCAGTGGCGGTCATTACGCCTTCACGGTGTACACAAATCTAAGCAATCGAGAGCGCGCAACACGCGTGCACCGGCGCGCTTGCGACACAGCCAGCGGAACGCTGTATCCTTTCTCCGTACAATTTACGTTCTAACTGCAGACCTTCGGACGGAGAAAATGGACGTTCTTACACCGTACGACTTATATTTGTACTATTTTTTCTTATTCAACCTGTCCAACAGTAAACGGTTCCAATAACAGAGGAGTTATCATTGCGTGGATCGTATTCACGGAAAGTTACGATTATGTAAATTGAAAAAATCTATTTTATGTTGCTTCGGAAATCAAAATTTGTGCTATGAAAATTAAATCGGTTTTAACTACATAGGATTAATTGTGGCCGATAAGATCGCTGCACGTATTGGCATCAATTTTTAATAATGTTATAGTTTCAAGAATCAATATAATGTAATATTTTTGTCTTATTGCGTATACGGCCACCTGATAAAAACTGAACAGAACCTGTCCTTTGATAACCAGGCAGATAATAAACCAAGTATAAATCGCAGAATACGTACTTGTATAGCTAATTTTACAAACAGATACAACAAAGATGTGCGAATATCACCGAAAGAAAGATTTTCAGTCATTTACTCGCATCTTAAAAAAGATTTGTATCGAAAATTTTAAAGTGAAGAAAAAATGACTTACTAGTTGCATGGTTGTTAGATGCTTCTTCCACCACAGATACTTCTGGTACTGGGGTCCCATCGCCGCCATCATGTAGTAGCTGTACATGATCACGTGCACCAAGTTGTTGACGATGTTCGAGAAGGTTCCGTGGCCGCCTTGAAACAAACAATGGCGAAGGTTACTGTCGCGTGGCAATAAATGTGGGTCATTTTGTTGATTACCGCTGTGATTGTTATACTTTAAATGGTAACGTTGTTTCGTGTTGCCATAATTATACGATATAACATTTCGTCCGTTAAATATCTTATTTTTAAGTTACACATACATATTGTCGAGCTTATTTCCTATCAGGGTTGGCAGCGATTAAGGGTTTCCATTTAGAACGGTAATGGCAATTTTTTTTCGCCTCCTATACATTTATTAAATTCGTCATACTTGTGTTCGTCTAGTGAAAGAACTTTTGATCTACCCTTCTGATGTTTCCAATTTGATTCAAGTAGGTACGCTTAGGTCTCCCTCTTCTGACTCTACCATTTATAATTACATATTACTATTTATTTTGCTTTCAGATTGCAGGCCGATGAAATTAGGTTCAAAGGTTGGGTAATAGAAAAGGTACTGTCTATACACATACTTTAAAGCCTTTTTGGTTCTTATTACAAGGAAAATGATGAAAACGAAAACGCTCGTTTGCAGAAATATTTCAATTCAATCAAATTTTATTCAACTATAGCCGTAGCGCAATATGCATTAATTTATTTATACATACATGCTATTATTTATTATATTAAAACATAAAATATTAATATTTCACGTTTAACCACTTTTTATTGCATTTTTATATAGCAATATAGATTATTAATGTTTCTCATTAATTAAAGTGATGTTGAAGTCATAAAAATAAATTCGAAGTGTAAAAAGATTTTTTTTAACCATGCTTTTAAATGAGACGATGGAGTAACCGCAAGTAAAGATCACCTACTAATATTTATTAATCACAATAAATTTGCTAAGGTTGCAGTAG
>DWTO01000138.1:0-26374 GCA_018244755.1 Jemadia pseudognetus
TCTGCGAAAGGCTGCAGGCAGATACTGGATGCGGCAAGCCGAGGACAGGGCGCGATGGCGCTCTTTGGGGGAGGCCTGTGTCCAGCAGTGGACTGAGATAGGCTGATGATGATGATGATGATGAATGTGAACGAAGCACGGCGGGTAAGTTATCGATGCATATATTTGCCACTTGGTGCTCTCTGCGTACCCGGTAAAGAACCTGACTTGATGATATGATACTAATAATTGATTGATATTATGTATTACGATATCATCAGCCCAGCTGGCCGTGTCTCACGTGCTGTTTTCTAAAATAAATGCGCGCCAATTCTCATATTTTCTTTCTTCATTAGTAATTCCTTTATTGTAGGTTGCAGTTTTTTTTTGGTTACCAAAGTTACGTTTTAAATTTAGAACAATGTATAAATCCGCTGCGTCTCTAACCTTTGCCGGGTTCTCTTCTACGATATTTTTCTCCTCAAAATTTATCTGATGTATCGTACCTCTCCCTTTTTATATATAGTTTACTAGACAATCACGTTTATGAGCGGTCCCAGTGAGGAACACGAGTTTCATTAATAAATATAGGCTTGTATTTGGCTAGGCACTCCACTGATGGTAAATAAGATGCGGCTTAGGTTGTAATACGCTTACTTATTGCGTATTTTTTTTTGGCTTTTACTTTTTATTATTTGAATTTTTTTCTGATGTCCCCAGTCGGAATCATTCGAAACCTGTATGCGTGTTTCAGAGGAATCATGATAAAGACTGCATGGTATAGGTATACATATATTTGACACACGGTACTCTCTGCCCACCTCGTAATGGACTCAGCGAGATGGTAAAATAATAATAGTTTATCTGTCTATTAAGGTCGAACACATTCGAATGCAAACGCTAAACTAAACCGACATTAGGAGATTATGTCATAATTTCCAATACGCTGGGTACGTACGAATACATGCATATACTGCCAGTAGGTATGCAACGGTTCAATCAATAAATCCATCAAAGTAATTGTGCTCGTAAACGCGTACATATAAATTGAACATGAATACAATGAATACGAATCAGTTCTCTAATGTCGCCCCTTCATTACAATATCATTTAATTTGTTCCTAATGTATTTTTTGTTAACATTTTTTATTATTGCCATGTTTCAATTAACAATATTTTATTATTTTTCCCGCCATTTTCTCCCGCGCTGAAATATATTGTTAAGTCCGAATTCAAATATTGTTCCAATAATGAAATGTTATTAAACCATTTTATTTAATGATAATTATTTCAATTATTGATAAATAATTCTATTGTAATTATCAACAGATAATTAATGACTGTCTAGTGCCTGCAACCACGCCACATTAATATTAAAGTATTGCTCTCTCTCTTTCTCTCTCTCTCATCCCGCTTAAGACCAGCTAATCCAGGAGGAGCGATTCTCGAGCGAGCTATATAAATATATAATATTCAGCCTGACAAATATATAATATTCAGCCTGACAAATATATAATATTCAGCCTGACAAATAGGCACACGGGCCATGTAATGGTCATTGGTCACCGGCGCCTATGGACCGCACCGCCCGAGGAGTACCCAATACGTTACCGGCTTTGAACGAGAATATGATGTTAGAATATGGCTTTGAATATGTCTTTTATTTATTTATGTATGGACCTATGAATTCTGCACAAACAGTAAGTAGGTGAGTCGGTATTGACTCCAAATTCACAGAAGCGGATACGTACGATACGAAGCCTCTAATTAAATATTCATACGAGGCTTTCGTCCTCGAATTCACTGCATTGCAGTGCCTTATAAAATAGTCAGTATCAGTGACCGGACTTCCGTTGTGTGTGTGCGTGCAGATGTGTGTCTGTGCACAAAATATTGTGGAACGGAACGGAATGGAATGGTTTGAAAAATAACGTTTATTTTGCAGTTTGTTTGTGGTTACCATTTAATTTTTGTTTATTGAGATGTATTTATAGCGAATGTAGTGTGATATTACATAATAATTAATAATATGTACATACGCAGAATACAGGAATATTTTAAAACACAGGAACTATTTAAAGCCACTTCTGAATAGACAAGGACCAGCATTGCAAATCTCTCTCGTATTTCTGGGTCACTTAAATATCACTGGGTCAGTTAATGTCAAGGAGTAATGAGTCGAATGGATATGTTAATAGGATTCAATTTTCAATGGTTAATAAAAATACGTTGATTAATATAAAATTGAAGAGCGTAGAAAAATATAATGAATAGCTAATCAACGATCTCTTTTATGTAAGTATACAAAATATTTATATACATACATAGTATATTCGTAATTTTTGTATAATGATATATGTGTGATATACCTGTAACATTGCGTAATTTATATAATGCGATACTCACATGACTTTCATCTTTCGCAATAAGTATTATTCTTTTTGCAAAAAAATTTTAATGTACATTTTATTTTCGATACTTGCAATACGTTCTATCTGAGATAACTTCGTTTATTTTGTATTAAGCGTTTTACACATATATGCATTACTTTAAAAATCTGTTACACTTTTAAAAAACGGCGAATGAAACAGATTTTAAAGTAATGGCCATGCAAGAAACTTAGAAAAAGAAAAAGAAGATAATTCTTTAAAAATTCACTATCGGTACTACTTATCTAAATGACATCTGTTTATTATCGATAAATTTGCTCAAATATATTTATATGTGGAAACAACTTAATATATTTTTCAAATACTAATATATAAATTCAATATTAACATGAAACATACATATATCTGGATAAATATTGATATCGAATATGTCCAAAAGTATCGCAATAAAAAGTTGGTACGTCGGAAATAAATGAAAAAAATATGGTATTTTTCCAACTTGTATCACCGCTGGCAGAGTTATTAGCACTTGAGAGCTTTTAAGAAAAATACATCAAAGGCGCACCGCACCATACCGCATGAAACGTGGAACGACATAATACTACGTGAGCTTTGACGGTGCGAGGTAAGCCTCTCACCCAGCATTTTAATGCCTTTTGATATTTACACACTCGGTAGAATATTATTTTTATATAAGCACGCCATGACCCTTACCAGATAGACAGAGAGCAGAGAATATCAAATATCTCAACCCTTAGACATTAACGCGATTCATCTAAATTCATTAATCTTTCTACAAGCACGCCGCTTTTGAACACTTATTTTGTCCCATCAGCTAGTATTTGAATATTTTTTTTTTCCGACCAACTTCCTATTTTCTTTCTTGCTTTGTTAAATTCTATGAATTTCCTTCTCCAAAGCACATGGAGCTCTTCAAGAAGGACGCAAAAAAAACCTCCTTTAAGGCCAGCAACGCATTAGTCGCTCTTCGGGTATTGCAAATGTTCATAGTTGTTTAATTCGAACTCTTAGAAGTTATGAAAACAAATGTAATGCCAAAAATATTAAGGGACAAAGGAAATCTTTCATTTTCGTTCTATGCTCCTCTTCCCACCCTACTAAAAACCTCCCCGATTATGTTTCAAATAACTTAAATTATATAGATAACTGAAATAATATATCAATATTATTATCATGTGCCAGTTTGATTTAGGCTAAGTTGCAAACGTTCAATAACGGTCGATATATTAGTATGGATACTTGTACAACCTCAATATATTTATCAACTTGTATTATGTATATAAAATAGGTATAATAATATGTTTTAATAACCCTACATCGTTTTTTACTTTTACTTGATTCAGTGTAATCTCACTTTAAGTAGGTAATTTCTTTTTTGTCTATGACTTTATTAATTGTGAAAGTTGTGCAAACCTTTAAGTTAAGTACATATATGAAATGTATTTTTAGTTTAAATTTAGGGTAAGATTTTTCTTATGTACTTAGTTGGTATGCCTTTTAATAAATAAATAAATTGCCGCCCAAGACAAATATTTGCGTAATGAGCACAAGTGTTCGTTCTGTGTGTGTTAAAAAAATATTACAATACAGTACAAAAATACAGTATTTATGTTAATGTATATCTGTAATGTATTTATACACAAGGTAATCAGTGGTCTAGTAAGGTTAACATAGGATCTCTTCAGACCTAACTTGCGATCAGATGGTCAAAAACAATATACATATGTATATTAAATATTTTCATTAAATGTAGTTACAATTTATCATAGTTTAATTTGAAGTCGGAAAAGCTTTAATCAGCCTGGAACTGAGTTCTGAAGTCCCAAAATTCTAAAAGCTCTTACATACATACTCTAAACTTCATTTTTAGAACTTCTATTTATTTATTTTGTTTTATGGGCGTGTAAAACTATGATAAGCAAAGATACCATAATAATCATCATCAGCCTATTGCAGTCCACTGTTGGACAAAGATTCCCTGACGGTTCTTATAAGCTTAGATATAATACATTGGCCTATAAGTGAAGTTTGAAACAAACTAATTATTGCTTAAACTTTATTATGAAAGGAATCGTGTCTAAAAGTATTACAAAGTATTAGAAAAATTGATAGTTTTTTGGCGTAAAATTAACATTCCTTAAAGCGTGTTAATAAGCGTTCCTAAATAGTTACAGGTCATAAAACGATCTTAAGTACTGTTGTAAACTAACGAATCTGTTAACAACTTTCCCGTAAGCCTAACTCGCATACGGTATAACTTTGCCCTCAAATTGGAATCGTCTGAAACAATCTTCACCGGCATAAACACCTCCGTCAATACTGCAGGAGATACATACTCCCGTTGAAATAAGACGAATATTCCAGAGACGTCAATTTTTAATGTTTGAAGTTAGATTAGTTGTGTTCTAGTCTCTAGTACAATTTATGTTTATGTTTGGGCTAATGGGAATTTCATTTTCTTGTTTCACCAAAAAGACTGAAGAACAATTAAAGTATATAAACTGTTGATATTGAATTAATGGTACGTTGAAAATGCGTTCAACCTGACATAATTTTTTTATCATTTTGTTGCAATACTCCAACTAGATGGCGTTAAATACTATTATTAACATTTGTATGTTGGATAAATATGTTATATTAGGGACATTTAAGACTTTATTACATGGAACTTTTTAGATCTTAATCTTAAATATTGAATATTTTTAACATGACAAATCATCTTGCTAACAAATTAAAACTGTCTCCAAACACATAATATTAACAGAAAGTAGTATAATGAACTCCAATAAATCTAAACGGACACTCATATCCGATAGTGGGACCGTACAGTAGATGTTGATTAGCAAAATAAGTGAGGAAAAGTTCCTTTAAGCTACGCAAATTCATGTTAGCAAACGAACTTAACAAATCGCTCGCATTCGGTGACAACGTGTGTGTGTAACCGCCATAATGCATAGCGTTATCGAAATATTGACTCGGGCAATAAGGAAGCGGCTGGTCAATTTGTGATGAGATTGCTATGGGAATGATAGGATTGCGAATACGAGCACCAGATTTACTTGGAACTCTGACCTTGGGTGTTGGAGCGAATATTGCCTGGTTCTATACTCGACAGCGAAACTCACGTGGTCATGATTGCGGCGTTAAAATTTTGTCCTGAACTGTCCATTTGACTAACATATCTTCGAACGCCATGGATGTAGGGATCAGTTCTGATATTTTTCTGCGATATTATTTATATCCAAGTGAAACTCGCGATAGTACAGTTAACAGTACATAAATTACATTCGTTTAATTACGACTGGAATCTATTACAGGTTTGTAAACACCTTTAGATATTGAACCAAAAAAATTCCAGTGCAATGCTTCTGGAAATTACAAGCTGGTGTTGGAATAAGTTCCAGATTTTTATTATATTCTATTCTTCGTAAGTGAAGCAAGCTGCAAAGTGTATACTAGTTTATCGAAATATAAAATAGAAATAAATCGTTTCTATTACTAACTGCTTTCATAACTATATTTTAAAATTACAGGACAAAGTTCCCATATTCGCCCACCTTGCGTTCATACTTTGTAACGTTCTGAGTACATTGAGGTAGAAAATATTTAAAACGGATGTTGCCAATAGTAACAAAAAGATGACTTCTATTTAGGAGTCTAATATCTAGTGATTAATTGTATACTAAATAATACTGGCTGATGGGAGAACCACAAGCCAGTTCAACATGGCAACCCATACTGGACTTTATACTTTTTGCTTTTTATTTCCTTATTATTAGCATATCATAACGCCAGGTCCTTTACGGGACAGGTAAGAGAATAGCGACATCTGAGAAAATTGTAATTATTTTCAATTAATCGCTTAAAAAACAACTATACCTGTTACAAAACATATCAATTGGTTAGTTAAATATACATTTATAACAGCGAAGTATTCTCTGAGGCGTGTGATGTATGCGGTGTACATGGAAACAGCCAGGCAAACTAGGTATAATCTTATCCCTTTCATTCTGACCAGAAGCTCTACCCCCAAAGTGAACAATAAAAAAGTTTGATCACAAAAAAGTAAAGGCATAACTTAAATAAAGTAAAACTTAAATCCGAATGTTTCATTCTTGCTGCACTGTGGTTAATTTAAATTGTTTCCAATTCGTACATCCACGAGCTAACTACATTTAACTTGGCCCTTGCGTGAGGTTATTTCTAGCTTCCTAGCCTTTTATTCTAGGGCTTTGGTAGCAAAACTTTATAATTTATGTCTGTTCTTCGTGCCCACATTAATCTTATGTCAAGCGGTAATATTACAACTTTGTTTTCTTTACGAATTTAAAATTAAATTTCGAATTTTTTAAATTTGCTAGTGTATTAGTATACCATCGTACAGATTATCTAATTTTTCAACAAAAGGTGTTTTAAGCGTGTATAAACTGTCTGATTTTTTTCATCCCACTCTTATTGTTACATATTATGTGAATGTAACAAAATTTTCATGTCAAACATTTACTTGTTACCAGTGCCTTCATTATATAAATGTTGTATTCTTTTTCATAAAAGTGACGAATTATGTAGTAATTATGAATATTATGACGAATTAGGTAAAATTATGAATAAGACATGAATTTGCTGTGGACTAACCATTTTGATAATAGCGCTATCTATACGATATACAGAGAATTGTTTAAATTTTGAAATGTATTTGATTGTAAGTTTATAATAGCAGCGCCATCTATATAAATCCATATATTTAAATCGGGTACTGTATACAGTTTGTCACGTTCTCAAAAGATGGCGCATTGTATGTTGTCAGTACATTAAAAATATTTACGGAACTAAATAGAACAAAACGTAAGAGTTGTTTATGAATGTTATTTCAAACTTCATTATTTAAAGAAATATTCGGGATTTGGTACGTAAAATTTGCTTGCGGGAAAATTCTTTCACAAATAAATTGGTCACAATTTTATTGTGATCAAGTCGGCGTTGCTAATTGCAGAATGTCACAGGACAAAAATCCAATACTGACGGTAGCAATTTCAGCAGCTAATTGCCAATTTAGGATCTGCAAGTTCCTACACTGCATATCTAGTGCTTTAACTACTTCTGTACACAATTTTGAGATACCAATTTTGTGCGGAAATTAATACGGGTTACTTTAATTTTGGTTATGTATGAATGGTATTTTATTTGAGTTTATAACTATAATTTATATTTAATTGTGTCACTTATAACAAATAAACTTTCTCGTTTACGCGGCTGTTACTCGACTCTTATTAAACCTATTTTTTAAGCCTCACGCCGTTTAATTGGCGCCGAAAATATTAAAACGAATCCCGTTAACGTTATTTAACGCGTAGTATAAGTAGTCGTTAAATATTTTAGTTAATATCAAATAACACAAGAAACAAACGAATCGTATCGAATGAACAGAAAATTCTGGATCGCTGAAAAACGACACCTACTGAGCAGAATAATTAAGAAATTTGTAGCTATTAATAATTGTAATTCTTGGGATCATCTTCATAGACGGCCATTTGATTCTAAACTAGTCTGAGACCGTGGTAAGCTGATAGCTAATAAACGAGATACATAAGTATGCCTATATCTGTCTGCCCACAACGGATTTGGCGTGATGGTAATATGTAGTATAGGTAATAAATATGTTTTTTAAACCCACACATAACGGACACATGTGTTAATAGGACAAATAATTGCCCCAGTTGGGGGTCGAATCAATAAGCGGTCATGGTTACTAATGATTGGATCAATTATTGGATTCAGATGTGTCACTAGTAGGAATTAAGTACATAACATTGTACTCCATTATTCCATAATTAGCAAATTGTATATGTTACAATTTGCGTAATTCTCGACTAGTCGAGTACAATGTAATTGTATATATAGGGTAATGAAGCTTTCACGCTTTGTATTATAATTCGGGCGTTTCTTAAAACTCAAGTTTTTTCCGGATTTAGTAAAGAAATGTAGAGATTAATGTATTTTATTTCTTCCTTTCCTCCTGGCGGTTAAGACCCTGGTCGTACCGTTCAAGTTACCGATTGCGCTTTGCTTTTTTAATCAAACTAGCATATATACTTACGAATTCATCTTTTGGTAGAGTTTTAACTTGTCAAATACTAAATGTAACTTTAACTTGGTTTTTAACAAGTAGGAAGTAATTAATAAGAAACTAGTTTGAAAGCCCATGCTCAAGATTTGTAGTGTTCTGTGAAATCGTGAATCAATTAAATTTACAAACCATTTTATCCACAGTCACATCGCATATAGTTGGTTGCTGTGTGTCATACAGATACTTCCCAAAAATTCGGGCTACTGAAACGCAGGCCGGGCGAAGTGTGATCCCTCTTTCTTGAGCCGTGAAAAACTTCTGGAACCTATCAAAGTGTTTGGGGTTTGTTATAAACGGAATTACTTGTTATTTTCTCGAACGCGAAATACTGGATAAAGAATCCTGGAATGATATCGAGATTTTTATTGAACTAAGACTTCCCGAGCTCGAAAGAAAATTTTTTTTTAGAATTTCAATTAGAATGGTGTGATGCGAAAGATGTGGCACACTAGCAAATATTCAGGAGTGGTCAATATATTTGACTGATCTGAGGCACTGAACCTATGTGATGGTAGATGCAGTTTACGAAGTATCTCTTTACTGCAGTTATAAAATTGCACGCCACGAAAATTGTCTCTGGACCCAAATAATCTTAGCGTTATTTTGACAAAATGATTTTTTTTTTGCCTTAGTACGTGTCAAATGTGAACACCCTTCAAACAAGATAAATATATATATGTCTTATGTAAACGAGAGATGAATATCTTTTGATTTTTAAAGATTATTGATCCTGGTATCCAGCCCAGAAATCGAAAGGTAACCCTAACTCCAGATGGAAGTGGTAGACCGGTGTGCTAAGAAAGCTTATATATTGGTAGTCCAGTATTAAAGTTTAATATGATGCTAATTAAACAAAAACAGTGGAGTGACGATGGTGGAGTGGTTGGCTATAAAAATCGATACTAAATACTATAATGTTAAACAACCACTGTATTTGCGACAAACATATGTTTTCTAAAAAATATTCGTTTTATGAAAGTGATGAAAGAGAAAAGTACGAACAAATGAAACAAGCGTAGGAGGAAGATAATAATACTAAGAATATTGCAAACTTTATTGAGCCTATAAACAATTGGCAAATTCAGTATGAAATGAGTGTAACAAATCAATTTTACAGCTTTTAGAGCTACGTTTTAGAAATTACCTCGTAAAAGTAATGGAACTGATTGTAACGTTGTTATTCGACGGGAACGATTTAATAAATCTGTCGTTATATTTGAAAGCTTGTCAAGATGATTGACTGAGTGGAGTGAGTCGTAAACAAGGAAATTTGTGAAAAATAAAACTTTACTCATAAGCTTTCGTTGACTTCCACAGACTTAGGATAGTTACAATAATCCCTTAACTATGGTTCTACGAACGATCAGTCCTGGAGAAGATGCAGCGGCGTCCGAGAAGAAAACTATTTCCACCAGCAGATCTTTAGAAACTGATGAAAGGATGTGGTACGGAATGCACAAAGGAAGGATTCTGTTTTAAATTCATACCAACACAACCATGACTTCATACATCCAATGTTGGTGCAAACTATTTATAATCAGAAGATAAGAAGAAGAATATAATAACTTAAAAGGGATAAATCCAAGAAGAGCAGGTCATTATGGAAAGGATGTATCGAGGAGTCAGATATTGGAGAGCGTCACCATTTGTTTGTAAACCCTTTTTATAGAAGCTAGAAGTGGTCAACTGCTCAAAATATGTGTGGTGTAATTCATAAGCGGTAGTTACTATTGTATGTCTATTGACATGATTAAGGTTCTTTTCAAATAGACCGGATCGGAAAGCAGATCGGAATTTTGGTCGTATTTTAAAAGAACAAGAAGTAGCTCGGGCACTTGCTGTACAAGAATTGAAAGGTAGGCAGTCTAACCATTCATTTGTCGTAATATTGCCAAGGTCGTGGGAACTCTAACAATTCTTACGTGACCAGCGCGGCAGTTTGTGGTGTCACACCTTATCATTCTGAGAGGACATCCGTGTACAACTGTGGGCAATAAAAAGGGTTGTTCATGATAATGACATTAGCTTGTTTAAAGTCATACTGCGTTATAAACAGTTTTGCAAATAACAATGCTGTACAAAATAGAGTTAACATGACAAATTGACGTACCTCGCCAGTTACAGTGACAAAAAGTCTTTGATATCATGTAGAAGACCTGATAGTACAGATGAAAAACGACTGTGAATCATTTATTCAGATGTATATTTCGTTTTAACGATATACGCAAAATAAAAATATTCCAGCCAATTGTCAGGTTGTGAATCACGCAATCAAAATATATTCATTCCGCAGTCAAATTGTATGCAATCCGCACTGATATGAATTTAAAACAATTTGTGGACCTTTTTTATCAATCATTTATAAAAACATATCAGGTAGTCAGAAGCGGATACATAAGAGGAGATGTGAGGCTTTATTCCCCTCGGTAGGTATCAAATCGTTTTAAACAAGCTGAAATCTTATCACACGTTCCATGCAATAAGGGCATTCAGTGACTGTGCTCGTAAAACACAGCGGCCCTGTGACGCCCGTAAAGCACAGATTCAACGGACATCATCGGATGAATTGCTTTCTTTTTTATTACATCAGAGTCAGTGGATAAGGGCCTTGAGTCGAAGCGGTCTCAATAGATATGTATTTGTCTTCGTTTTTCAAACGTTCCCAATTTGAAATTGGAAAATCAGCTCCATTTTCTGACGACGTTAAAAGAATAAGTAATTTCATAACGTAGTGCATGCCAGGATTACGAATCTGCCCAGATCAGTTTTTAAATTTAACAAATGTGATATAGTCAACACAGACAGACTATAATCGAACAAAGAATTAAAATTGTACATACGAAATTAGGATACATAGTCATTTTTGAAATTGTAGCATTATAAATGTCGCTTCCAACATATGTCATAAGAAAACTGCAGTGAACTTGCAGTAAGTGCAGTAATGCAGTAAATATATAAACTTAATGCTCGCTGTACGTTCAACAGAATTATACATTAACGCTGGATTAAGTCTTCTGACTAATGTTTTACATCGCATGAGTGATACATATTCTAAAATGGAGGTAGGAAAGTACTGCAAGAGTCCAACCTACCTATCTATCTACTAATGATTTCTGTCTACTTATGACGTCATTATCATCATTATCAAACCCCTTTTTGTTCTTCATGCGGGTTGGGGATCGCAGAGCATAGCTTGTCGCACCGCCTAAGCTGCTGCCCATAGGCGGTTAGTGTATATAGCTGTGCCTAGGCAGGCCGCGTCATACCGCGATCTGCCAGCGCCGGGTTTAATCGCCTCTTAAGACACCTTGTATCCCGGCACGGGGTCGGTTACTGTGTTTTTACTCGGGCCTGACACGGATTCTATAGTTCTATTGTAATCCGTTCTGCTCCTAAAACGGAGAGGGTTAAGGTTTACAATTTGTTACTATGGCCAAGGCAGCCTGGAATACTTCGCGCACTTCACAAAATATTATTGTTTACTTTAAACACAAGTTTTTTGCAAAGTGATATCTGCTAGGATTTAATTCTCAACTCCTAAGCTGTGATTACTTTATCATAATATAAATTTAATTTAACAGAGTGTTGTTAAACGTTTCGTGAGCATCTATGAATATCAGACATGACTATATTATGTATTGGCTTATGCTGAGCCATTCAGAAATAACTAATTTAATCATAAAACGGAGCTGTCCAATTTTTGTACAATTTGGATTTAATATTTCAACAGTTCCAAATAAGTCGTTGATCAATGTCTTAGCGGGGCCGATGTAGTCTCGGAAAAATAATGTTTTCTTGGAAAACTTTTGCATTTCAGACGAAATTCGTTGACGAGGCGTAAATAAACCACTTTTTTGACTATTACAATGGTGTAATTGAATTCTTACGCTCGATAATAATTCAACCTAAATTTAATTATCCAAATTGTACCGTGCATGCCACGTCCTTTAGGGGTAGACATAGAGCACTGAATGACAAATACTTCTATATATCTATGTATATAATGATGGTGGTCTCAAGTGTCATTTAATTCTCACACGTTTGCTATTTGTTCGTGGT
Organism: Jemadia pseudognetus; assembly: GCA_018244755.1. Classification (NCBI taxonomy): domain Eukaryota; kingdom Metazoa; phylum Arthropoda; class Insecta; order Lepidoptera; family Hesperiidae; genus Jemadia; species Jemadia pseudognetus. The sequence goes on from DWTO01000138.1 coordinate 12,577, forward strand.
TTATACCTAAGTACTCTGGCAGTAATTCTCCATGCCGAATACATTATACTCTGTAGGTATTCGGTATCTCAAAGTAACTATCGTAGTACAATAGCCCTGTGTGATACGCAATATATATATGTACAATTGTAGCAATACTATATCAACGTTAAATTTAGTTTCTACTTGTATTTGATGTAAAATGAAAACGTTATTTTATAGGGGTTTGATTAAAGATGTTTCATTAAGAGACTACTTATAAAACTTAGGGAGTGAAAACGTTGTTTTCCATTGAGCGACATTACCTTAGATACCATATTTAAGATTTAGCTCTTAAGAGTCACATATGAAGCTTTTCTATAAACTAAAACAATCTCTAATACAATATTCATCAAAGCTTTGACCTCAAGCAGTAGAAATATAATAATAACGGAGCTTTTACGAGTGCTTTTACTTTTATTAGCGAATAGAAATATTTACGACACTGTGTCTGTTTGTCCGCGGTTAATGGGCTACACTAATTTATTAATGTAAGGGCTTAGATTGAAATGAGAGATTCCCTTTTATTTATGTTTATGACCTGTTAGGAAATGGCTGATTGGGTATTATTTTAGCGTCGAACCACTGGCCTCATTTTTCCAAAAATCACGCCTATGTTTCACCGAATGGGTAGACAGAGAATTGTTGTAGGTACTGCCACTTTCGCCGGGTACATATTTATACGTCCCACGTAATAGATGTTGACAACAGGCACAAATTAATTAACGAAAAAGTTACGAGTGAATGTATAAAATTTTTTGAATCTTCAATTTTGTTGGAAAAAACTCCCATTGTGTTCTAGCCACTCAGAATAATAGCAATTCGGCTGCCCACCTGCAAGCTTAGCGTCTGCTACAACAAATATTTGATCTCCATTGAATGTTAAAGTTTCTCCGTAAACATCTCGAAATATCCGACAGATTTTATTCTTTGTGAACATCAAAATATGTATCGGCTTAACAGATTTTTTTTGTGTAACCGGCGGATGAAATTGAAATTGTGTTGTGGGATTAATAGTAGCAGTTTTACTACTATGACTACAGTCTCTTGTTCCGTGTACTTACGAATTAGTTAAACAGCTGAACGTGTTCTCGATACAGATGTAAGAAAGATGATTTGTGTGAAATAGAGTGCTGTCAAGGTGAGGAACGGAATGTTTCGATGATGCGCACATGTTGAAGCGTCGCAGGTGAAACAATGATGCTAGCATTTCAATCTAGGCTTGCCTAATCTTATCTAATCTAAATCCAATCTACCTCTATGTGGTGTGGTGATGGTGTTTGGTCGTGTGGTCAAGGGTGCATATCCCGGGTCGGGAACTATTGAATTTTTCTAACTTAGATTTTATAGAAGTTGCTCGGCGTCCAGATATGTGTCCAATGTATGGCAATGGATTTACCACCTATTCCATAATCGAACTTAACCGTAAGTGATGAAAGATGGAAATGTGCTATCCACTGTCTATCTTTTTAGGAAACAGAGTAGTAATGTAATGTTGAATCCGGGACCCCCAGACTGGAAAATTGAACTGTATTCTATAAGCCGCGATAACTTGATTGTAAATTATTTCATTGTTCCATTTTTGTGTTCTCACAGTGTTCTCATTGTTCCTAGTAACAACATACATATATGGCTATTCTCTTGTCTTATGTTCACTGTCCCCAAGGATAAATATAAACCGTGTAACTAAATCAAAACGAGCTAAAACACAGGGCTTACGTTCAATCTCGGCTAGTACAAGAATCTAGGCGAAGATGCTCTTTCATTGGAACTATAAATTTTACTGAGCGCTAAATAGACTCCATTCTTTACTTCCTACACACGGTAAAGGAGTTGATCCACTTACCAGGTTTCAACCCATCTGCAGCAAACTAAAGATAATTCGAAATTCATCGATTTTTTATGTTTGTGCGAAAATTACATAACTCAGGTCTTGCTAGTCTGATGGGCGTTTTAGTAAACGTTTGTGGAAATATACGCTGCGGTGAGAATATTCTTAGGTACAGGCGGAAAATTTTTCACGATAAAATAAACACTACTTTATCAACAGCGGGGGAAAAATTTAAGGGTAGGTATTATTTCATGAATACCTAAATTCGGGGGTCGTAACACTTTTACGAGGGATGCAAATTAGGAAACAACGCACCCACCTGTCATAAAATTAGGGTGTAAAATCTTTTTTTTAATACATCGACAAAAAGTGTTCGTGATAACTAGTACACTTCGCTAGGGGTTCGTTTTAATATATTTATATGTGCGGGGTAGTTTTATTACTGTTTGATATACATAGAAGAGCCTTGAGTTTATAGAAGAGTATTGAATGCCTCGTTGGTCGTCTTAGTTGTTTGTGCGACTGCCGATCCGCAGGTCCTGGGTTCAAATTCCGAGTCGGGCATTATTGGATTTTTCAAATTAAATTTTCTAGTAGTGGCTTGGAGTCTGGATATGTGCATGATGTATGGCAATAGGCTCACCACCTATTCCAAAGTTGGAAGTAAACGTAACTGGTAGCACGTGGGAATGTACTACACTCGTCACCTACCACCATGGGAATTAGAGGCGTGATGTTAATTAGTTATTACTTTTCATACCTATGACACAAAGCCCAAAACTAGGTTTATGATTTTTATTCAGATTGTAAACTCACATATTACCCTAATACGAATAAATAGATTATGATTGAAATCTAGTGACCATAAATTTATCTTGATCACGTTAAGCCTTTATGGCGAAAGACCATACCTAACTGTAATCACCGAAGATGTAGACAGAGGAGTGTGGTACACTTCGACGTTTCACTCGTTACGTCGTCTCATTATGTAAGAAGTGATCCTACAAAATGCAGTAAATCAGTTCAGTCGGGTGTAAACACTCCTTTAGAGTCAAGCAACATTGCAGGAAATGCCTTTTTATTGCCTCAACTAAATTGCCACTAACTCTTCTGTACTCGCCTTAAGACTTGACGTCTTAGATCAACTTTGTGTACACGGCTGACGCGTTATAAAGTACAATCCCTGTGACGCTGAAAGATATTGAATGCTGTAGTTTACTGATAGTGAGGGATGTTTTATGTATTGAGTTGGGGCTAACATATTCTGATAATCCAAGATAATGCGTTCTCTATTCAAAAATCAGTTTAGAGAAAGTCTTGTTGATATTAAGTTTGATAGCATTTATTAAATAGTTTTGCTAGATTATAAAGCTATTTTTGAGTAGGTAATAGAGAGTGTTATACGCGCTTTTTTTCATTCATTATGTCAATCATCACTCACTCGGTCAGTTATTCATTGAATCAGTAAATCACTCATTTTGTGATTTGGTCATTCGGTAATTCGGTCATTCATTGATTGACTTATTTGTTTTAATTGTCTCACCTGAAGGTAGGTTTCACAGAGTGCTGATACAATGCGTATCGGATGTCTGTCCTAGTTAATTCCCGGTGACAGTGACATTGTTATTTATGTATGTAGGTATTAGCTACTAGTAAAGGGCGATTTAGTCTTAATTTGCCGGTCTTAATACGTGTGAAAGAGCTGAATGATAATTTTTAAGAAATTTTGTATTTTATTTTATTAACACTAGACAGATTTCGATGCGGTTTGTGTTGATGACTTAGATCGAAATACTACCTGGTGTAAAGTCACCCCAGTTCCATAGCCGGACGTAAACGTAACTGATGGGAGTGTACTGCCAACCTTTTCGGGGATTACAGGCGTGATTTTACGTTATATTATCTAGTATTACCTCTAAACGAGTCATTGAACCGTAATAACTTAACAGTTAATTGCCTTTGGATAAAGCCTAATTTTCTTAAGATATTGGATTAATTTCAGAAGGTTTGAACAGCTCCGATCGGGGCGTAATTAAGCCATCAGATGGTAATACAGCGAATCGATATCGAACGGTTTGGTAATGGGTGTAAAATATTACGTTCTGTGAATAAGCGTATTGGTATATTTCACAATATAATTATTATATTGTATATATTTTGCATGTAATATTGTATGTACATTAAGTCACGCCTATTCTTTTCTATGTAAGGATGTACAAAATAACTGATACCAAACAATATCGATAATAAATAAATATTTTTGTAATAAACATTAATAAGAAAAATATTTGGGCTCCTTTTTAAGAATTCCGCATGTACGGACGAGTGTGAGATTTGAAATGGTTCCATTTTTTGTGGAGCCTAGACAGACAGCTAAAATGTCTAACAGCTAAAATTTTACGTGTTGCAAATACGAGTATTATCATTATATTATCATCACGCCGGCTCTCTCACTGGGTAGACCCATAGCACCGTGTGCCAAATATGTACATGTAAATAAAATATATACTGTAAATTAAATTTTAATTAAATTAAATTGTATACTGTCAATGCAAGGTTCATAATTGTCTGTGATTGAATAGTGGTATAGAGCAGAGATTTATCGAGTACACTAGCAAAAGTCATTCAATAACGTTCAAAATTTAGAATTTAATGATTTATAGCCAGATCAGGCCAGATGTCTATGACTAGAACAAATATATGGCTCAATGTTTTTGACAGCCGAATGTATAATACACTATTGATTGTCGATGCGATTAATAATGAATAATGTCCACAGATTAAATAAAAATATCTTTTATTGAAACCCTTCACAACAGAATTGATTAAAAGTCAATGACATCACATTAAAAAGTATAATAAAAAAATGTATGCGTTAATAATGAAGTAAAATAGATTCGGGATCAGATTTAAAAAAAACAGGAGTATGGTGGTGGTGAGTGGACTGTGTGACAGTGGGTCAAACGATGATGGTAATAGATGTAATTACACGATTATAATACAATGCTCCGACTACACGATTGGAAAGAGGCTATCATAGGGTTTAACGTAGCATCACGCCTGTTATTCCCGAAGTGGTAGGCAGAGGAGTGTAGAACACTCCCACAATTCACCAGTTACGTTTACGTCCCCCTATGAAATCGGTGGAGAGCCTATTGCCATGCACCGGGCACAAATCCAGACTCCGAAACACTGCTAGAAAATCTAAATTAGAAAAATTCTATAGTGCCTGACCCGGGAATTGAACCCACGACCTCCTGATCGGCTATTATTCGTTCATTCATTCATTGATTCCTTAATTCATTTACTCATATATTGATTCGTTTATTCATTCATTACATTTTTAATTTTATATTTATGTGCACGATTTCATAAACCGCTTGCGTTACGTTTACGTCCCACTATGTGATAGAAATACTTACATATATTTGGGATATACATTAAATAAGATGTCAAATTATTAAAATCAAATAAAATAATAGTAAATAATATAAAATGCGGTACGATATGTTAATAATAATAATGCTGGCTTCGCACGGAATCGAACCTGAAAACATCGTAAAATGGATATACCAATAAGCATTATAGAGGGGCGGGGACCGCTTTCTTAGCGATCGTTTTTTCTCATCAGCCCCATTCGAGCTCGCTCAATCTCGGGACTTGAATTATTCAAATTGAATGGATTATTGTTTCAGTATTGAAAGGTGTTCGCACGTTGTAGGGAATCGATTCACTCGTTAGTGACCTACCGTCAGGGGTTGTGGCGCGAAAAGGTACGTGTTAAGATTAAACTTCACTCGCTGTAGCGGAGGAAGTTTTAAGGAAATTTGCACACCTTAGACTTCTCTATAGTGTTCTGTAAGGCGTGTGAAGTCTGTCACTTTGTTAGATAGGCATCGAGACACTGTTGTCCAATAGTGGGATGACTAAAATGTTAAAGATAATGATGATAAGTAGGATTATGTTTATAAATATAAACAGTGTGTATTCGTCCTTATGAAGGTGATGTACAATTCTGTTTTTTCTAAGGTAGAGGTAGCTTTTTATTTCTACCTCGGTTTTTCGGTTAACCGACTCCATGTTCAATATTTGCGCGCTGACTGTCTTGCTTCGGTCCGTTTCTTTTGTTGAACGTGATTTTCTTTCGAAAATGGATAATACAGGTTTGAATTTAATCCGTATCAGCGGATTTTCAGAAGATAGGTCAGGTTTTTGAAAAATACGTAGCGAGAAATTCACCGCTGTCTTCTACTTATGGGATTCGTTTGTTGAGAGGAGTGCGGTACAGTCCCACGTATTACCGTTAACGTATAGTCCCATAACGTAATAGCTGGTGAGCCTATTGGGCACATCGCATACATCGGGCACAAATCCAAACTCACATCGCATACATCGGGCACAAATCCAAACTCACATCGCATACATCGGGCACAAATCCAAACTCACATTGCATACATCGGGCACAAATCCAAACTCCGCGCCATTACAACAAATTCCAAAATAGAAAAACCGATAGAACTCAGTTCGCCATTGAACCCAGGACCTGTCGATCGGCAGTCGCGATTACTACCACACGACCAACGTGGCAGTCTATCTATGTATATATGTATGTATACGTATATACATATGTACCAAAATATATAGAAGTGCCAAATGTTGATTAACCAAGATACTCGATACGGATTTATTTTATTCAAACCTTGTGAACTTCCTACTCCGTTGTAGGAAGTTCATTAGGTTTGACGACTGTTATCAAAAGATAAAAACCGGACCAACAGATTAACGTGGCCCTTAAAATATGTAAGCACTCAAAAACATTTCCAGTAGTCCCCCCCACGAGAATGGACACCCGCTTTGCTTAACTCAAGTCGCTTGTTACATAATACGACCGCGTTTTTATAAGCCCTTGCTTTTTTAAAATTAGCCCATAGAAAAATTTTACCCTTAATAAAACACCCCTAATCAAAATTTTGGGTACGTTCGTTAATTCAAGAAATAGGTTAATCTCCCGGAGTCGGCTTTAGGGAGCTGCCAATACAGAGATAGGGATGGTGGAGGATAGGGTCGGATGTAGGCGCCGTGGATGTGGTACATTTTGTAACGGATTGGGAATTAAGGGGACGGGTGAAAGGGCGGTAAGTGCACACTATTAAAACATTAAAGACATCAGAAAGGTCGTCTAAGTCTTTCCTGTTGGAGATGGAGCATTCCCGCGCTTTTACCTCGGGACTCATAAAACTATAAACTATGAACTCCCGGGTAGTACTACTAGTATGTTAGTAGAATAAAGTATAAGTAGGTATACTACAACCGACCAAGTAGAGTAAATTAGCGGTTATAGTTCCTGGATCCTGGGTTCAAATGCCAGGTATGGCTTTTATTGTTTTTTTTACAAAGATTTTCTAATTATAATAAACGTAACATCACGTCTGTTATCCCCGAAGAGGTAGGCAGACGAGTGTAGAACATTCCCACAATTTACCAGTTACGTTTACGTATTAATAATAATATTTAGCATTAATATCTAGTAGAGCGTAGAACATTTTATTTAAATTCATTTGACACTGGAAACTCTAAGATGCTGTTATGTAATAGAACACAAAATATACATTTAATACAGATATGTGTGTAAAAAAGATAAACCGCCTCCAAGCCTTATTAATTTAAAACGTTTCCTTATCGGCTGTGGCCAACATTGCGACGAATGTAGCCATTTTTCCGGAGTCGCGATGGCGGCGACGGAAGCAGCTTCACGATTTGCTTATTATATCCACTTCGTGTATTTTTATTTCATAATTAGATGAAGCTCGACAAAACTGTAATAAAACACATATTTGGTACTCGGTGTCTTCTGCCTACGCAGTAGGGAATAAACCGTGACGATACGATTATTTACATTATTATAGACAGTTTGAGGTCCTGGGTTCAAGCGCGGGTCGAGCACTTATGGATTTTTCTAAGACTCTTAGATTTTCTACTAGACGCTCGTAATCTAAATACTTGTGCTCGGTGTATGGCAATACACACCACATGTTCCATAGTGGTTCGTAAACGTAACTGGTGAAACGTTGGAGTGTACTACATTCCACTGCTCACCTCTTCGAGGATTACACATGTGATGTTACGTTACGATACATATTATTGTTGTTCCATCCTTCTTGTGTATGTCCTATGTGTTTCTTCTGTATTTGTCTTCTTGAACTTACCGACCCACTTATGATCGTGGCGTGATGGTATAATAATAAACCAATTTAGAGAAAAACCTTTTACTTCTGCATACATTTATCCGACAAGAGAAATGCAATTGCATCTCGAGACACGTATTGTTGTCCGGAGAGAAAAATTCTTTGAATTTACGCATGACACGGTACAAAAGTGTGCGGAAAATAAAATCTGCTCGATGAAGTCGTTATCTTCAATTTTATCGTTTTGTGGGGTCACAGTCTCTTGACGTGAGAAGATTTAAGGTCACAGTTTGCGACGCTACCCAAATGCTATTTAGAGAAAATTTCAACATCTTAGAGAATGTACGGGAAATGTCATTACCATTTTATCACTGCATCATTAGCACTTTGAATTCATTATTCTTATATACTTAAGTAAATTTTAATACGAATGTTTGAGCCAGTTCTCGGCTAGCGTCGCAGACTATGACTTTAAGAATTTTCCAACAGAAGGATGATAAAGGATTAATGATGATGATGATAAAATTGATAGTTATCAATGCCTATAAACAATTCCCTGTAATGCAGTTAGTGAGTAAATATAGAAAATACTAAAATATCTACGTCCTTTCTAACTCGTATTCTGTATGGATGTGCGAATGAGAAAAAAAAAGAATGCTACAGAGAATTACAATATTTTATGTAAAAAAAAATATCACGTTATCCTGAACAAGATATCTGAAATAGTACGGTACACAATTTAATCATTTATTTATGTAGAAACTTATGAATCGTTTAATAGTACATACACACATATCTTCACGCCAGGTCCCTTGCGAGGTAGGCAGAGAGCGTTTAATAGTAAAAAGGTTGAAGTATAAAGGTTTCAATTAACTTTCATTTTTCTAGTGACATTAGGTTCTGCGACATCTGACCGTGTAATTCTCCCACTATATACGAAGTAAAATGCGGGGATCTTGTATGTTCTAATGCAAACCAACAGGGGAGTTGGAGGGGAACGGAGGGGTGGGGATACCTCAATATAACTAGACGAGTTCTAGTTTTTGGATATTTGTTATTGATAGTGCAAGCAGACAGAAATGTGAACCAACTACGGTGTGGCTAATTTGAAAAGTTATTGCGAATTCTAGCCAAGTGGGTGCAGAAAACGAGTAACGTTAAAGGACGCATTGGAATTTTGAATTGTTAATTTTGCTGTATTGTTTTGTTGCTCGGAAATATGAATAAGTATTTGGGTGCCAGTGCCAGCTTTTATCAATTACAGAACTATGAGAAACCGAGGCTCAGATGTTTTAAGCCTCTTTGAAGGCTTTCGCCGAGGCTTAACATTTGTTGCTAAGGTAACCAGCAGAACTGACTGTTCAGCAGTTCCTTCAGAAGCATGGTAAGAGTAGCAATTTCTTTTACAATTAAACAGACATCCATCCAACAGCTGATCGTACCCGGCGTTGATTAATTTGCAAGATCCTTTGCAACCTGCGTTTCAATCACAGCTAAAGCACTTAAGTGACAAAATTTTTGAACCTCATATGTATTTAAATAAGCATTAGGACATCATAATAGAAAATTGGGTAAGATCAGTGGATAGCTTTAATGACTAATATATAAGGAATTAATGACTAATGTAACGCCTAATATAGCATATAGACGTTTAATTGACATGGTGTATAGATCATTGATGTCTAGTACAATATATGCCTTATAAAACGTACAATCGTTTGATGGATTTGCGAAATTGTTTTCCATGTTAATCGCCCCACGTTCATAAAATTACTCTTAATTAGCAAAACACGGTAAAGAAAAAAAAACGTTTGCTTTCCAAATTAATTCGGTTGCAAGGACTATAAGCTTAGCGTAATGAGCGGTAATTATGTCAATTACCCTCTTAAAATAATGCGTCTAAACTCCCAGGGGAAGGAAAAAAACAAATTGGGAAGTAATGAGGGCTCTCGGGAGATTTCTAGGGCGAGTTACCCCTTTATAAGTTACGGGTTTGGAACGGTTCCATGAGATGAGAGATTTAATGCCGGTTGGTAATTTTATTCCAATTAAAACAAAGTAATTTCCTATTAAGGAAATAATGGTAAGCATAGATGGTTTGATTGAAAGAAATTCTTGTTGTTTGACAGCAATTAATAGATGTTGATGTTGTAATGGCAGATTCCTATCTTGTTGCAAATGTTTCTGGTGCAGTGCTATTTCGCCTGTAAATATAGATTTGATAATGATGATGATAGAATATAGAAATAATTGCAATTTTTAAAATGTAAATACATATAACAGTTGTTAACCTAAGTAAGAGGCCCTTAAGCCTCTTCATTACGATAATAGACACTGATGCAACAGTGGACAATAAAAGGGTTAAATAATAATTATGGTGAAAACGTTGATTATAATAATGATAAATTTGTTTTTGATAATACTCATTCGGACCTGATAATTCCTATCAGATCTTATGCTGGGCGTGGCAAGAAAAATGATGTCCTTCATGTATTGTAAACGTCTTGCTTATTTCTTCGTATTACGTAGTTCACTTTGCCGATTGCTAAACGCTTTTCATTGCTGCATATGTAACGTATTTTACTTTATTTCAATGCAAACTAGAGAAGATAACAGTTAATGGAACGATCGGAAAATTTTCTTAATCACCTTAAACATGTCAGGAAGTGGAATTAAGTTCAATTGAATGTCGCGTTGTTGTCGTTACGTCAACACACTAGTTTATTTATAGAGTATGAAAAATGAAAAAATCGGCCCGTATGAAAATTGTTGTAAAATATACATTGTCGAGTTAATAACAAAGCACTAAACTATTTCACTACTTTATAATTAAATCGCTAGAATACTAAGAACAATTTGTGCGGTACTAAGTTAATTCTGAAAAAAACCCCCCATAAAATATAACGATGAACTGAAGCTTTAAAAATGTTCACACCCTCGCGATTAGCACCGAAAACATATTTTGCATAATTATTCAAGTTGTTAACGTGAAATGGTTAAGGCGATAAAAGGATCAGAAGTATCTTTCACTGTGTAGACATGCAGATTTGCGATTGTGCGATTATTACGATTCTGTTTCCTATTTCAATAGGCCTGCGTTTGACTAGACAACCTACGAGATGCAGCACGCTTTTAGAAAGAGCCTATTCACTCTTCTCTTCACTTTTTAACATGGTTTTATCAGTGTGGTGGTCAATAGTGATTAACTCTTCAGAAATGGCCTTTAGCGTCCTGGTCTTAAAGAGTCTTAAGTCTTAAAGACGTATAGTGATCGCATGTATTTTTATGTAATGTAATAGCTTCCAAGTGTATTTTTGTAGTTGAGATAATAAGTCGGAGAAAAATCGCACGTTTGTTCTACACCATATTTTTTCTCCTAAGTATATTAATGTTTATTTCGTTAGATTAATTTTTTTATTTCCGCACTGGCAGCCATAAAAAGTTTATCACGAATAATTTTGACAATGCGTTTTTCAGATTCTGCTCATGTTAACATTTTATTAAACTTTATTGAAATTTATAGATATTTTTTGGTTTTATAATAGAAATATATATGTCTATAAATTTGTTGTGTAATAATATATATCCACCTAGAACGGACCATCACGCCTGTAATCCCCGAAAAGGTAGGCTGAGGGCTGTAGTACACTCCCATGTTTCACCAGTTACGTTTAAGTCCCACTATGGAGTAGGTGGTGAGTCCATTGCCCAACACTGGACACATATCCATACTCGGAGCAATTACCAGAAAATCTAAGTTAGAAAAATCCAATAGTGATCAACCCGGGATTTGAACCCAAGACCTCTCGATCGGCAGTCGCGCGTTCAACCAACACGACCAACGAGGCAGTCAACTTGCCTACTGGTGTCATAAGAGCGCTTAGAGTTGAATATATTTTTCGCGTTAATATCTGCCGTGTTGAATGCTTTTTAAAATTAGCCAAAGAGGGATAGACTTTCAAAGTTCTTGGTCAGTTATCGTTTCTGGTTTCATAGTTCGACGAACTAGAATAGCAATTAGCGGTGAACTTTAACGCGTTCTAACTTGACGTGCTAATCGATCTTTTAATTTCATAAAAGGTGGGGTTTGAGAAGAAGATAGAAGAAGAAGGTAGTCTGTACAACAACAACACACGCTACTCATGTTTTAATAGAAATTCAGACTTTCAATACAAATTTCGAAAAACGTTTGAAAAATAAATACAACTCGTTTTCTACTTTACGGCTCCAATTTGTCCAATCTGCTCCATCCTAAGAGAAACTAAATGGTCCGTAGTATTTCGCGTTAAACACTAGACGTCGCGTGCCCCCAGGGTTGACTTTTTTGGGTCGTTGTCGGAAAGTTTTGCCGCTGTTTTGTAAATAAACTTGGATGGTAAGTTATTGGAACATAAGCAACAGTAGGTTTTAAAAATCTTTTTTCTTTTAAGATGAATACTGTACATTTGTTATAACAAATACTACTACATATAATATACTCTGATAATCAAATACTATACTACTTACTACTAAATAGGTGGTAAACTAGGCACAAATCTAGACTCCACGCTGTTACTAAGAATTTCGAGTTAATTCCGATGTGGGAATCGAAGCCAGGACCTCTTGATTAGCAGTAGGTAGTGCTTACATCATACAAATAACTTATATGTATATTTATTTTTCTGTTGACGTTGCCTTTATAAGGTTGTTTTTAACAGTTAATTCTTTAACAGCTTAGTCGTGCATATCCGTACGATATTTCCAATAATTTCCATCGAAAAACCGTACGCGTAGAGCGAATCTATCAAAAATCGGCTTCCATCAGCGCCCCTGTTCATCCATCAGTTTTTGGTCACTATTGATGTTGCGTTCTCAAAATATTGTGACGAAGCTAGTTGCACCAGTGCGAAGCCTGTTGACAATGTCAACTAACGACTGAATGAATACCTTTACCACCAATATCAAAATAATTCGTATATTCCTTTGTATTATATCCATTGCTAGCTGTGAAAGCGTTATGTTGTTAAAATCGTTCACAGAACCAGCAATGTACACAATCAAATAAGTTTTGTAGTTTAAAGGAAAAATTTGACGTGTTACAGTAGGTACGTGTAAGCCTGCACACATTTGATAGATGAAATCTAAATATTCAAATCTGCTAGTGAGAAGCGAATGCAATTTTTCATTGAATTTCATAAAATACATACGACAATTTTAACGCCAAAAAGCTTAAGCTTGTGTGTATAATATATGTACTTATAGTTCTGCAACTGTATTGTTAAATAGTTTTCAGTAGGAAACCGAAGAAGTTGAGAGATATATGACATTCACAACGTGTCGGTTTGATTTGAGGGAATAAGGTCAACAGTTCCGGGGATTCTGCGCCGAATATCGAATAGGATTTGAATTTTACACGGTCAGTCGATAGCTGTATTGTTACCGTTGCGGTCGAGTTTCCTAAGCTATAAGACATACCGTCACAATTGTATTTACTTATGGGTTCTTTTTTTCATTTCTGCTTTCGCTTATCTGAATTTTAGCACCATAAGCAAATGTACTGAATTTAATTACTAAGTTCCACTGCTTTGCTAGTATTTAATTTAGAATTGATTGGCTTTCAAATTGACCATTTTTCAACACATCGGATCCAATATCCGACAGATCACACCGGCAAACCTTTGCGATCTTAAGGATGACATTCATATATTACGCCATCCACATGTTATTGTGCACATGTATTTCCCCACGACATTGGTCCCAGCCGTGGTCTATTCCCCTTTCAATA
>DWTO01000139.1:0-26314 GCA_018244755.1 Jemadia pseudognetus
GTGAAACGTGGGAGTGTTTCTGCATTCCTCTGCCTACCTCTTCGGGGATTACAGGCGTGAAGTTACGTTTTTTTTTAGATACCTAACATTAAAATATTTCTTCTGAAGGATAAAGTGATTAACCTAGAATGTAGACAGATAAATGGGTTTGATGATCATAATGATTGTTTAAGATACTTGCATAAACCTAATACTTTAACGTACCATCACACCTGTAATCCCTAAATAGGTAGGCAGAGGAGTGTAGTAAACTCCTACGCATCATCAGCAAAATCCAATAATACCTACCCCACCCAAGATTCGAACTCAAGACCTTTCGACCAGCAGTCCCGCTTGCAGGCACTTCAACTAAGAATATTAAAAAAAAATGTACTAGATTATATATAAACACCTTTAATATAACACATGGGGAATAGACCAAACGTACGTGTCTGTGTATAACCACTCAAGAAGCAATAAGATGTTGATTACCTCTTTAATATTCAATTGGCTTTAGACAAAGTAGGAACATAATAGGGTTCGGTGTATTGTAAATGAGTCTAGAATAGTGTCACATATAATGTCCAATACCGACCTGCTCAGTATAACGTGTCATCGACAATTAATAAAAGAACTGCCATAGGCGGACCGTTATTTTAATGCACACGCCATCAGTGGTTATTCAATGAATATCGCATTGAGTTTTCATCAAACGAATCTATATATTTTAATAACGTTTGAGCTCCTTCGGTGTAATTCGTATGTACATCATTTAACTATGTGCAATTGATAGATAAGACAGAATATTATTTCCCACGTGATTCAATGTTTGAAATATTTATTTCTGTACGTGAAAACTGATACGAATCACCATGCTAAACAATATTGAAAATTAATTTTTAAAAATGTTATTTATAAAGAAACTAAATAAAAAGATACAGCAGAATATAATATAACGTTAAGCCTGTATTTTCCGGAAGAGGTAGACAGATGAGTGTAGTCCACTCCATGCATCGTCCACACATGGATTGCCCAGTTATGTTATAGTTCTCTCCATGGAAATCGGGCTGAGCCATTTGCTGTCAGATTGCCACATACATACATCTTTTTAAGGTCCGGACGCCATGCTGCTACTGGGAATTTCAATAACAATAATTTCAATAATAACTTTCAGTAATAAATAACAATTTGCAATACCCCGAGATCGAACCCAGTAGGTACCTCTTGACCAACAGTCGCATTTATAAGATTCAACGACCCAGCAAATTGCAAAGAACTGTGATTTCTATAATCTATCACTTCAAAAATATCTACATATATTTGTGTGCCAGTTTAGTAACGTAGCAATAGATATTAAATTTTCAATGTCAGTTGTTGCTATAAGATTCTAATTCCCGCTGTTCAATTCAGTCGCCCCTCAGTATTCAACTTGTCAAAGTGCAAAAGAGCAGTGCTTATGTGGCTAACGAACAACACGACCCCACTCCGACAGTTGACTGATATTAAAACAGTACGAAACTTAGGGGTTATATGTTGAGTTATTGAATGAGGATAATTTTCATTATCCAAAAACATGACACTTTTCAATGGTTCCTTATTCGAAATAGTGGTACTGTCACCATTATCATTACAATTCTTTAATTCGGCATTGGAAAGGCAAGTTGCAAATATTTGCTTATAAGTGAGCCTATTGCCATACATCGGGCACAAATCCGGACCCCGTGCCAGTATTAGAAAACTAAATTAGAAAAATCCGATAGTGCCTGATACGGGACCTCCCGATCTGCAGTCGCTCTTACAACCAGCACGACCCACGAGGTAGTAAAATCTATTACAAACGAATTCATTAAATATAAAAGATAAATGAGGCACGATCTATGTTTTATGAGAGAGCGCAATAAGATTGCTACGCGCGCCCAAGTAAATATATTATAGACTGCACTAAGATGACAAGCAACACGTTATTCGCACGCAATCAATATATTTTTGAATATAATTCACAGTAAACTCCAACCCGCCTGTCCAGCGTGGGGATTCTGGGCAAGGGCTTAACTACGTCATGAAGATGAATATGCAATATCTTTAAATTTTGTGATGTGACGTGATATTTGATGTAATAAAGCTTGAATTAAGGTGTTCGCTCACATTTTGTAGGTACGACATAGCACAGTTTTTGTGGCACGAAAATATTAAGCGTGCCCTGTGATACGTGATGACACGCGACCTTGTGACGTTTGTCTTAATGTACGAGAGCGCGATGTCGTATTCCAACTGAAAATATTAATATCACGCAGTACTAACAATTCACACCTAACCGCTCACAGTACTTTTACCCAGTACTACTCACAATTACGAGTACACAAAATATGTTTAGTTTACCTATTTAAAAATAATCTTAGAATATTAATCGATTTGAATAAGTTGCAGACATATTAACCGCTAATATCAGGCCCAAAGGATATTATAATCACATTCGACATTACATCGGTTATTGAATTACAATCAGAATATTCTGTTCAAAAGCAATTAAAAGTTAAACCTCAAGTCTTCTGGTTATTTCATTTTTTTAATTAACATTCAGCTTTCCTTAGCTGTATTATATTCTATTGGGTTTTTGTTTGTTTGGAGGCACAAAGTGAACCCCATTGAATTAATATTCAGGCTGACACAACAGAATCGTACTATTAAGTCATTGAGTACGAAGTGAGCCAAGAATTTCAATGCGAAACAGCGGAGCAACAACTGGTGAGTGAAATTACAGCGGATATTGCAGCGAGGCAAAACTTGCTGCGTCGGCTGCAACTACATTTAGTGGCACCACTACGCGCGAGCAAACGATATGCGACGACGCTTTGACACATTTTCTAAGGAATAGCAACTTTCATAAAACGAACCTCAAAGATTAAATTTTGTGTTAGTTGTTTTGTATCGAGGCTGCATTTCTTTTGTTTTAGTCAATCAGCAAGACAATAATATACTTACTATTATTATTATATATATTATTATATACACGATATTTATCACTTTTTGGTCGTTGTTAAATAAATTCATTTGACTAAATATATTATAATTGCTAGAGCGTTTCAGTAAATGATAATTGTGATAGATATTATCATTGTAAATTTTCATATTTATCTTCCCCATGAATGTCACATGAAATGTGTTTTTCGTGCGGTAACTATCCGTGCCAATGAATACTAGAGAATATTAAGCCAGTCGCCAAATACATCATCCATTTCATTCCATCGCTGGTACAGACTAGTGTCTACTTAAGTTTCATTCAACAACCATTATGTATATGAACTAACAATCATATGTATATTAACTAACTTGTATGCTTCAGTGCATAATACTGCTGTGTTTTTTCACTTTTTCTTCGTATTACGTAACAAATGCAAGTTCAGGTTTCCAGGTCACAGTGTACAGCCGCACAGCCTGAAGCGACTTTCGTTCACAGACCGCTTGGCGCCGCGTTCTTATTCCCCTTTTTAAAGAACATTTCAGGAGCTTTTAAGTTTGTGTGGCGCAGAGATATGAATGAGCTGCTTGAATCAATTTAAACTGAGACCCTTTGTTGCTTCAGTACAAGCAACGAAAGGAGAAAATTAAAAGCTTCGTATGTGACATTCCTAAAAATGATAAAAATGAATATTTAACTAAAAGCTTTTGGCCAAAATTAAAATTCTTTACGTTTAAGTTCTTAAAAAATGAAAAGATTATTATTAATCTTTGAATTTTTATATTACTGAATTTCAAAATTATCGAATTTAAAAATAA
This sequence comes from Jemadia pseudognetus, assembly GCA_018244755.1. NCBI lineage: Eukaryota > Metazoa > Arthropoda > Insecta > Lepidoptera > Hesperiidae > Jemadia > Jemadia pseudognetus. The sequence goes on from DWTO01000139.1 coordinate 3,757, forward strand.
AAAATATTTTTAAATGATTGGAACAAATGCATCAATGAAACGCTCAAGTAACATTTTTGTAATTAGAAAGTGTATTTTTAGTAACTCTTCAATAAATTTTCATTAGGTAGAGCTAGTTTGTATCTATTCTAATTGCGGCTTTATGCTTTAATTCGCTATCGTTCCTGTCGTTACTTTACAAATCGGATGTCTAACGTTGAGGTGTTCAAAAATATTTCAGAAAGCAAATATGTATCTGTTATGGTAGAAATAATAACGTAACATCACGCCTATTATCCCCGCAGAGGTAGGCAAAGGAGTATAGTACACTCCCACGTTTTACCAGTTACGTTTACGTCCCACTATGGAATAGGTGATGAGCCTTTTGCCATGCACCGGGCACAAATCCAATAGCAAGTGATATTATATAAAACTTAAAACGCATATTTTTAAGAGGTGCGCGCTAGGGTTTGAACCTGGTCTCCCGGAGTGAAAGATGGAATTTCAAAGCACAAGGTTATCACTACTTTTACCTTATTTCGTAATTCATGAGAAAGGTTTGCATCCACGCTTGAATTCTATTAGCTCTAACAAACTTCGCGAATTGTGCAACTTGATTTATGTTATAAGAGAAATTCGATATACTTTTTTCACTTAATTCATAAAGAAGTCTTTATAGTCCTTTTTCTGCATTTTTCATTCAATACATTTTTATGTATAAAGTTTATATAAAATTATTTACTCGTGTAAAGTTGTTAAATAGTATCTCTAAGTGGCCATTTCACGTTAATACTACGAAATGAAGTAGTTATCTTGGCTTGCACTTGCGGCGGGCAGTGCTCCAACAAACTTCGCGGAGTGTTGCTACAGACATTTAGATATTCGACTACGACTTATACGGGCTAAACTATAAAATTTGTGTGGAATTCTATAAAAAATCTACATTAATATTATTAAAAATCACGGAAATACATTTCATAAATATTAGTTCAATGGGAAAAAATGCTTTTTAATTGACATCACTACAATAAATAATATTTACGGTTTTTATACTATATTTTTCTCATTTACATTTTCTAGTAGTGGCTCGGAATCTTTATATGTGCCCGGTGTAGTGTTACTGAATGTGGTTAACAAACATTTAACATTTACAAGTATCCAATGCCACTTTAACAAGTGCATTCTGATTTTCTGAAGGATATAGATAAAACCACATATTTAATTGAACAAATTAAACAACTCTTTTCGTACAATTCGCGACTGCTTGCGGTTTGCGTACGATACTTAATATGTATAAAATTAAATACCTTTTATGTACGTTCACTTGCTTTCGATGTGAGACGTTGTTAGCGAGGCTTGTCAGCTATTTATAAAGCGGTTAACTCACGCTTCACCGCGTAGTACATCGCAACTTGATTTTTAATGTTTTTTTTCCGCTGTAATCGCTAAGCTTACCATCCCATCCACTTTTATCTCGACGCACCTGTTTATACCTGGGGGACCTTGTCAGCAAGTAGATATTGTGTATAGCCACGGAAAAAGTTTCAAACTTTCAACCCAATCCCTAGACATTACTGAAAGGACGATACATGTATACTTTTGTTAATTAATGTATTCATATTACAATATACAATTATTGTATTTGTACAACTTTACATTCAAAACAAATGAATATCAGATATAGATGACCTACAAAACCATTAAATAACTCCATTACAATTTAATTTTCATCATACCTTGGGTTGTTATAGAATCTTCATTTGTTTATCGACTAAAAGTGTATCTAATATAACTATATTAGAATGTGCTGGTTGAATCTCAGTCTATAATGAAATAAATCTTATAGATAAGTTGCGGGAATCAACTTCAGTATAAAGGAGGCATCTAAGCGTATTAGTTTAATATAATAAATTTATTTACAGTTGATATTAGCGAGTCTTGATAAATCATGCCATACGCTCCAGGTATGTATAAGATAGACAATTTCGAAATTCGAAATTGGGAGCTCCTACCTGGACTGAACATATAATAAATGAAATGTTCGTAACGAAAATAAGTTACCTACAAAAGTACTCATAAAATACGTATATTAGCTTTCAATTAAATATTCCTTGTCGAATACACGGGCCTCGTCACTTGTAATTCCAAGATTCGAAAGGTCGAAAGTGAGGCGACCTATATTAATTTAGTACAATTTTCCTGAAAATACATGTAGAATTAATAAAAGTTATTCGCAATTTAATTTAAAGAATAACATACGGCGAAATCCCAGAGTTCAAGGAATAATCTATCCGACGCTCTATGAAATTTCGTTTCTTAAGGAATACATAGATATTCTATTACATTAACGATTGTAGATATTATGCGAGGCCTATACGATTCTGATGATGCCTATACGTATGAGCCGATTTCAGATGTTAATGAAAACTGATAACAGAATTTACTTTAAAACATTCGTGTTGTACGCCAAATTATTTTTAATTAAAACGCACGCACAAAGCACATAAACAAGCTATTTGACTTGTTACTCGGACAAAGGTACTGTTGAAATTAGCGCTGATAACAGCGGGATTTTAAGAAAGTATTTTAATATTTCTACAGTACATCAACGCTTAAATATTTTGTTCTCGTAAAATGCAGTTGTTGTTGTTTGTATAATAGATAATAGTAGTAACATACAGCGTAATAAATTTTCAGTTTCAGAAACAATTTAATAGTCAAACTAGATGTGCTACTATGAAATTTGACAAACAGTTTTAGAAAAACAACTTCTGTTTCATGCGTTATAAAGTACATTCTCGTATGTATACGCGCGTTAATACCTCAATCTGCAATACCACGGTTCAATATCAACGTTATCCTTCTTGTAGTCTCTAGTCTAATGGTCTCCGATGTTAAGAGTCATCGGAAGAGTCGAAACTTACTCGTACCATATTATTTGTCATATTTCGCATAACAAGGACAAGGAACTTTAGTACCACAGCTCCGTGCCAGCTAAACCAGCAATTGTTTCATAATAACCAAGGTAAATCAGAGCTTAAATTTCTGTACGATTTTGTTCCATTAAACATGATTAAAACCTTTTTGGTATTTTTAACATTAATATCAATTCCTTTCATTATTTTATTTTTTATTAAAATAATAAAACATAAACCGTCCGTTCCCTTTACTATCAGAACTCCGAACGTGAAGCTTGAATCTTGTACAATCTTCCATCGTAAAATAAACTTGCTATCGCTGGATAAGTTGCAGTTTTGAAATATCTATAAGTCGTGGATCTTTAAACTGTTCTTCAACTTAAATAATAAAGAATTCTTAACTCAGAAAAAGATGAAAGTAGATCAGTATTAAAAACCATAAAATAAGTTGAATGCTATTAGTTTCTACATAATTTTTTACTGTTAAACTGTTGAACACAAGTTGTCTCTCAAGATAATAATGGTTAAGGGCATACTCTGCGAATATGCTGGCCAAGTGTGGGTTGACAGAGTTCACACGCTTTAAACAACATTACAGAGAACTCAGTGTCGTGCAAGCATTATTATGAAGTGTTCTTTCATCATTATAGCTAGTGATATTTAAAGCCAAAACGGATAAAACTTGGTGAAGTCAGAGGTCGGCATCAGAAAGCAGGAAAGCTCAGATCCTCGAATGGGGATATCTTAACATTATGTATGTAATTATATTACTCTATAAGATTTTAAACATGAATTCCATTTGTATTCTTAGCATTGTAAAAATATGAATAAATGCAATTGTTGTTCTGTTTTAAAAATATCGATTAAACAATAATAAAGATAATTAACCAAACAAAGCTAAATTTTATAATAAGTATTAAAAGGTATGTTTTCATATATGTAATATAATGCCATCTTAGACATAAATTATTATTGTCTTAAAATACGAGTGAAATGAAAGGTGTCGTTTAGCGAGAGAGCTTGTAACGAACTAAAGCGAAGTGTTGCCAACAGTCCACTTGAGGCAACTCATGTCTATGGTTACGACTCTTAAAAGCTGTTTTCTAAACATTTTTTAAAACTCTCTCGTATTATATTTTAAAAATACCAATTTAAATGAAATATAAAAGCCTATAAATTGTTACTTAATAAAATATCTTTGTAGTGTTATTTAATAACAAAGTAACAACAGCATTTTCCCAAAAAAAAATTGGTATTAATCTTCAAAACGATTTTCATGTAAAAAATATTATACTGATATTTTATAGAAACTATGAACACTAAAAAAATGCTAGGTTACAGATATAGTGTTATATATACATATTTATATGTAGTCGGCCCTTCCAATTGCAAATTGATCTACGTGTGTTGAATTAGATTGTTGGCTGTTTACTCATTTGAAACGTGAATCTGTTCATTGTTCCTGATGTTTTCATATGCCTTTGGTTTTTTAACGAATGTCACTTACTCCGTCCTTGGATCGGTAACTGTTAGTGACATCATTTCATATATACATATCATGTAACTCATATACGTATTAAATCGTTAAGTAACTACATAGTTCAAATTACCCTACCTTTTGTTTTAGGTAATAATCTCCTTAGTAACATCGTAGACGCCATACCTAAATAACGTAACGATTTATTTGAAATAAAAGCTGAAAAACTAAGTGAGTTGATAAAAAATGCGAAACAAGGGAGCAAAATTTTGCGCGCCACCGTTATTACGAGGTTCATTTCATGTTGACAAGTTTTGTCTTATGGGATTACGGGGTGCCAACATCATCACTTTCTTTAATGAAGCGAAGTTGATAACATTCTGTGATAACGCGGAAGTAAAGCATTGAAATTTTGTTTATAGAATTCCGTAGTCAATTACTGTAATTTTTTTATGGATACAGTGACATTGAGTATCTTTAATATTAGCTAAAAGCTATTACTCTTTAATGCACTCAGTTAATAACAAATAATAACAGTTAATAACGGCGTTATGAAACTCCTTGATTTATCGTCTCATTTTTATCATTCTCATTATTTTAACACCTTGAACAACGCGTTATCATTACCATTAACCTTATTCCAAATGGGACTTTTCCATCGAAAAGAATGAAAACCACGACGCGTAAAATGAAGAATGAAATATCTTTGTGAAACATTTCAGAGCCCATTATGAGTTAACAAGTTATGTCTTATGGGATTGGAGAGAGGACGTCATCATTTTCGGATCGACGTGGCTTTAAGAGATTAGATCGCGAACCGTAAAAATCAAATATTAACGGACTGGAGATATTAATATCATGTTTTATAGTTACATCATTGGATTTACAAGTAAAATATTTTATACATATAACGGCGTCAACGTACACGGATTTATTACTCAACAAATAACAGAGTAATGTACTGGTTACTATATGTATATTACGTTTAATTACACAATGAGCAAACCGACAGTTTCATATTGTCATTGGTCGCTATGTCTGCTTCTATCTTTTTAAAGATAGATTGAGGAGGCCATGAAAGATATTGTAGGGTTATTATACGTTATTAGTAATTTTGTGAAGTTAGAAACGGATCACATACACGTTTTAAGGGATCCTCCCTAATTATTATTTACAAAAAAATTAATTTACTTGTCATCTCACATTTCAGAATGAAATTAACCCTTTTTATGTATATTGATGTGTTTATTTTGTATGCTTTGTATGATAGCAGTATTATAGATTAATGTATGAATTTGTATGTCTCATACGTATTTTGAAGTGTGTACCAGAAACGCCTTCATTAAGATTGATTTACATTAATGTAAGTTAGTTGCATTCAAGAATATAAATACAGAACACGTATTTTATTTGACGAAACTTTAAGCTTTACTTATTACCTTTATAACTTTGTATATGTATATATGCATTTATCATAAATATGTCTGTGTATACATTAATGTACTATCGAATTAAAGTACCTTAGCACCTAACATATGTCCTCTTTGTAATCCCTGTTTGAATAGAACACTGTTAAGTACTATAGATACTCATTACTTTATAGCATTATACAAATATGTAATAATTTTTCAGTTGCGCTTTAATATTCTTAGCCTCTTCAATAAATCAAAACGTTACGATTACGTGAATAGGTTATTGTGACAACTAAAGTGAAATTAGGTATCATTATCCTGAACCAATTCTGAATTATCCCCTATAAAGCCCCATTCACTGAGCCACGTCCTAATTTCACGGGTCATCAGGCTCCGTTGATTCTAAATACGACTCCGTTAACCGCCAGAAGCAGGTAATGACGATAATGCAGTAATCGATCCGACGATGTAGCCGCTCATTTCGTACAAATAAATATGCTACCATGTTGTGTTAGCTAAGTCACAAGATTTTTACATTATAACACACAAAAATTAATTTGAAAGAAAACTACTAAATCCATTAGATTCAAATTGATTTTCTCACTACTAATATGCAACTAAGAATATGCGTTAGCACGGTCTATTAAATATAAATTAATATTCAACGCGTTTGTCAAACGTTTTGTATGTTTAAAAATGCTTGATTATAAAACTTTTCCATAATTTATTATAAATAGTGATTCTGATGTCTCACTAGTTTTACCCTCCGCCTGTAATTTCCCACCTGCCATCTTATAACAATATCTTACAAGCTTCCACTGTCACATTGAATAACATACTCGTAAAGTCCCACGAACTATATCTGAATTTAATTTTACCCAGCGCGAGACAGCGCTTACCCCTTCGCAATGTCATTACTCCCTATATAGGGTAAGCAGGTAATAAGCGGGAAACTTGTGAATGAGCTTATACAGCTTAAATAAGCGTATGGTGAGAGGCGACAAAAATAAATGTTTCTTTTTAAGTTAATATAGAACGGGACTGTGAGAAGACTAGGATAATATATAAATAATTCGTTTAAAACGTAATAGAATGTTTTGTTTACAATTAAAACGTACATAAACCAGTAATCACCACCCCTACCGCGATTAAATAAAGCTTGCAATTATGAGTAATTACGTCGTAAGGTGTGTTAGGCAGAAGTATTTATGAGGGCTTGTAATGTCCCTACGGAATCTGAGATAGTATTGTATTTGTGACCAAACTTAACAATTATTTTGTCATTACACACAGATCAGGGATCCTGTTTTCAAGCCCAAAGTACATAGAACACAACATCACGTCTTTATTTCTTGAAGTGGCAGACAGAGGAATAGTACACTCCCACGATTCACCAAATAAAGGTAATTGTGTTAAAAACAAATTGCTATTAAATTAAAAAAGTAGCCCATACATATAAACACATCTGTATAATTAAAGGTAGATATATAAATTATTTAGAAGTGTTACATATAAGCTAACATTATATAGGTACTTAGAAACATGTATGTGACCCTAAGCTAACGTTTCTATTTTTGCAAAATAAAAAACAGGTCACAAGGCTTCACCTCTGGTTGTATCATTCACTTTGAAACAGGTTGACCATAAGTGGGTGTTACAATAACGCGATCAGAAATAAACATATCAAAGTAATTATAATAATACACTTATTAATTGTAAGTAGAAATATTAAACTAAATAAATAATATTATGTTTACTACATAGTATTCATTTCATCGCTTGCACCTTTTTACATCTGCCACTAGACCAACAGAACATTTTTTTAGAAATACATTCAAATTGCTACTGTTCAGCGTTGTAGAAAACTTAACATTTGATATTGATTACTGTAGGTACATATGACTTCGAATCGACACCTGAATAGATATATGTGTGTGAAAAATTATCATCAACCATAATGTATTTGTATGAGAGCCATAATGCACTTGCTCGTAATGTGTAACTTTACAGATCTTTGAGATATGCGCCATACTATAACGTTAGAGGCTATTGGTGACTATGTGTATAAATGAGGTATTTATCGCGTAATCGCCGTGGTGTTAATCCATTAAAACCTTAACAATAAGATACCTAATTATCACCTTGTGAACGATAATAAAAACAGCTGTAAGATACACATCCCAATACGAGCTTAATAGCACGGTCCTAAGAGCACGAGCGATGTTACCAGTCTACGTTTTATGAACCTTTTAGTGCTGTGTTGACATGCCCGAAACTAGGCATCTCTGTGGATCTTTTAAGGTGTTGTAAGAATTTTCACGAGGGACAGAAAATACCCTTGAGGTGGAAAACGAAGCTGTTACTTTAATGGATTCGCCCAGAGGACTTTAGGTTGTTTGTAGAGAGGACCGGCCGATTTTACATATAAATGATTCTTTTTTAACATTACGAGTCCAGTACCTAAGTTTAAATAAAATAAATTAGTTTCTCTGTAATTTTATCCTGTTCTGCGTCTTATTACAAAATCCTCGATGTATTTAAGTAAAATTGTGTAAGAAAGCCGATTTTAAATGTTGGTTAAACGTGTAAGTCCTGTTGGTATCAACAACTGTTTTAAGGATTGTATAAGGAGAATATGCTTAATACTCTTTTTGAGAGGTCCAAAGAGAAAATTTTTCACATTTAAGACTCGCTTGTACTGATTGTACAAAATATGATAACAATACAACACACAGTACAGTACAACACACAGAAAAAAAACTAAGAGAATGGTTACATTTAAAGCAAATATATTTTAACATCTTTTTATACATGAGTCAAATAGAGATAATAATACACTGTAAACAGGAAATCAATGCAATCAAATTTAAAATAAAGATATTTTGCATCAACCCTTAAGAACATTGTTTTTTGTTATGTACTACGCCGATGTACCCTGAAGGTTCCCGTTCTCGCGATTTTATATGAGCTAGCTAGATTTACATGTAGGTATACTAACTACTATCATACCTGGTAACAAATAACTCGTAAGTTCGCAGTTAGAACAAATTATTCCAGGCTAAATGCCTATCCAATATATTATTTCTTACCTATTACTTTACGTTCATATAATATTGTGAAATACCGTATTATTCTGTTTTTAACTTACTCAAATAATAATAAACGAATTCGGTTACAACTATTTCACCAAGTCTGGGAACGTTTGTGATATGCAACGAAATAAATTAAATACTAAATGAATTGTCCTTTAGTTTGTCTACGTCGGTCACAGTAGTTTTCCTAATTGACATTTGTCCTTGGGGAACATTTCAGCACAATAGCGGCAAGTACGGGTACCGAACGTATTTTAAATGTTCGAAACGCAATACTTACTCTTTGGGATTAAAATTCTATAACAGAAAAAGCAAAATTAAAACGCAATTTCTCTTAGCTTTAACTTAAATATTAGAACATTTAATTTGGTAAACAATTAAATGTTTTAATGCCGTGCCCCGTTTCCAAATGAGTTGGGTTGAATGTAATGTTATTCCATATATATGTATTTGTGAGTATTTTTACTACCGACCGCCGGACTTATACCCACCCTACTTAGGAATTTTACGCTTAATGATGCCAACGCGGCGCAAAAACAAGCTGTAACATCCACGATGTCATTGATGTATGTGTTCTCGTACGTTGCTCTTCTTCACAGAGCTGTTTAAATTATATATATTTTAAGGTGCTGGTTTTATTGCTTTACAACACGAATCACAAAGAATCCAAAGTGGTGTTCATGCGAAACAAAATATTTTTATCGTTCCACGGTTTATCGTTCCACTCGCAAAAGCATTATGCTATAGTTCGCTACGCGGGCAGTTTACGAATTGATAAATGCTTAACAGAATATAATGGAGAGCTTCAGAAGGTGAGAATTTCCGAACGATGCTTTTCTTCACTATTACAGTGAGTTTAATCTAAAGATGCGCATAATGTTGTAACAAAACATGTATGAACTTAATTGTTGAATCTTTAGGATTGAATGCGGAATCTCTGGAAGAGCAGGTTGAATTCTAAGACACTAAGCTGTTGCTGCTACTTATATACCATGTTTCTTCGTTGTTTTTATCTGTACTTTTAAAAGAATTCATTTTCTCGAGTTGCAGACCCATTTCTGTCTACCAACCTGTATAAAAAGAAATACCAATTGCAATTCATCTTCCCCATCCTCATAAATATAGACTGTGGAGCATCAAACAATAACTACTATTCTCGTGAAATGCGACTTCCGTTTTTTCTGAACATGTCATTAAAGTTGACATACTTAAGATACACTTTGGTATAAGAAATAAAAAATGTCGCTACGATATCAAAAGATTGAAAAGCAGGTCTTTAAAGATACGAAGTGGCTGAAACTCGTCTGAAAAGGTTTCTAAAGAGAAATGCCCTCAATGTAACTTGAAGAGAAAAACACAAAAGATACGCGCTAGAACACGCTACAATTGAAACCTGTATGTACATATTCTTTGAAAGCAGATAATCAATTCCATTTCCTATAAAGCGTACTTCTTTAGAAGATAACCATAATTGCAATAGGTAAACGGAAATAAAATACTATGAATACTTACTTGATGAATTTTTAAAACCTTATTTTACCGAAAAAAACATTTTTTACTAATTGATAAGCGTTTTAAACTTTTATCTTAATTTTCAATATAGCATATACCCAGGTCTGATTTAATCATACTCTACATATATTAGAAAAATGCGGGGTGCGTGTTTTGACAATAGAGTTGACATTATATTATGAAATCAAACACAAATACAATTTAACTATCATTAATCTTACTATAATGATCATGGATCTAATGCACCAAGTTCGGATATATATATGCGCAGTCGACGTACCTAATATTAAAAATTCTCGAGGAAAATAATTACGATTATTATAAAAAATATCCTTAGACTTTTTAATAAATAATGATATTAAAATTTTAGCTTTTTCTTTTAAATTTTCTTCTTTTAAATTGTAGAAACGAATCCTATTCGAATGCTAACGAGAAAATAGAGATAATATTCACGTGAAGACCCATTTCAGACACAATTGTAATTAAATCCAGCGACATCTGTTCGTTATTGGTCGAGTATTATGTACCTCGACTGTCTTAGAAGGGCTTTCAGTAAGTTTAGTGGAAAAGTAGACAAATTATTTTCCTAACCTTCAGTTTTATATCGGTCCTAAAGAGAAATCTATTATGATGTTATGTTTTAGATGTTGAAATGAATTCGTAGACGCTGTTTATAATAAAATATACACAAGTGAACAGTTACAAATTTTGTAATTAACGCTTTTCTGTAGACTATAATACCTACTTATCAAAACTGTCAAAATTGGGAGCGGTCTTGAAACCAACAGTGGAACAGTAAAAAAATGATGATGATGATGAATAACAAAACATGGCATTTTAAAAATTATTCCATAATTCTATAACACTGCTTTGTTAGTCTTCGCAAAGCCGTGCAGATTATCGTCACCATTTGATAATTTTGTAATTTTATAAATTTGTGAGTTTTAATTGGTATATAACACCGTGCTATTTCATTTGTCTAAAGTACCAGAAGGAACACGTATTTTTTAATTCGATTTCTGGCAATGGTTCGCTTGGTCTTGGCAACGTACCAAGTTTGTAAAACAATGCTTCGTATTGCCGTAAATCCTGTCTATGTGAGGTGTACGTGGATATTCCATTTTTCACTTTTTATAGTTGTGTCATGAACTATTCTATCTTATTTTGAGGCAGTGATGTATGTATGTACATGTGTGCAACTATGCATATTTGCCTGCATTCGATGCCATTTTTAAAAATCCGCTATGAAAACCATGTACATGTTAATTTATTATACAAAAATGATTTACTGTAAAATTCACATAAATAAATTCTAATCTAAGACTGAATTCTTAAATACTATAATAAAAACATCGATCGATAAATAATGTGAAGAGAGAGATAAAAGTAGCCTCAGTACAATTATCGTGATTAAAGACCTGCGTTAAACAGTAAAACGATAAGTGTTGGTGAAGAGGAAAAAAAACTTAATTAAAAAAAAAGAGCTGATCGGGTTCAGGCAGTATGCTGGACGTTCATAGTAACGAACTTTGAACTGTGCCCATGAGGTGTCTTCCGGGACAAGGACTGTTAGAACCGACAGAACTTAGCTACAGCCAGTAGTCAACATCCTTGAGGATGTCAAAAACGGTGGAATATTGGTACTTCATACAACTGTGTTTTAAGAAACAAGCATTATAAAAAATAAATCAAGAAGAGAAATGTTCATCAATGTCGTACTTTTCCAGATTTCTGAATTTGTAATTTAATTCTACCCCGAAATAAAACTGAACTCACTTTTGGACATGATCGGCATGGTCCCCGATGGATCCTTCATTGTAATGTCGGTCATTTAAAAAATAACCGGAATGTAAAGTTATAATTAATACAAAAGTAACTTGTTTAATTTCATTAAGCTATTTCATAATAGCGTTCAGAAAATCTCAGAAGGCTATATTTAGCATATTATCACTGGTTTTTTCTCTGCAACCTACGCAAATCCCACTAGTATCAGTAGATAGCAATAAGTGGGCGGTTCATAACATTCCTCAGGGTAAAATTTTTCATATTCAAGCCAGTAGTATTGCGAAAAGCTTAGCATAAATTAAAAAATAGATCAAATGAAAAGTGAAGCAAGCTATTAAACGTGTTATAATAGATGATTTTAATGAATTAATGATTTATTTTATCTCCAAAAATTACACGGTACATTAGTAAATACAATCTGTACACAGGTAACATTCATAAAGGTAATATACATACGTATGTAGATGCAGTTAGGAATTCTTGTAGTGTAATTTGTGGGAGATCTGAAACCTAAACTAAGCCGAAGCCTGTATTATAGAGAATTAAGTAGAATTCCAAATTAATTCTAAAAGTGTGCGTGTATAGATAGATGGATTATTCCAACTTAGAAATTGTAAGTTAAAATAGTCATAGATTTTTGTTGCTAAGAATTTGTAGTTAAAATTTGTAGCAGTAGCTTCGAGTGTGGGTTTGCGCCCGGTGTATGGCAATAGGCTCGCCACCTATTCCATGATGGGACGGAAACGTAACTGGTGAAACGTGGGAGGTTACTGAAGTCCTCTGCCTACCTTAAATTAATTAATAATCCAAAGCGACGAACGTTGTTTGACAAACATGATAAATAATTCAGTTCGAAAAATATTGTAAAAGTTGGCATTTAATGTTAAATCCGTTTGTATATTGTTTTTTCAAGTATTTCCTTTTTTTGAACAATCCATATTCTATTATACGGCTGTTGTTCAGTAATGGCAGCGTCCGGTGTAGTACTAGGTCACAATAAACCTCATTTCAAGAAGGCCTCTCGATGTAAATAGAATAGTGTTAAAAAATTGTCAGTAAACAAGTTTACGAGAGGATGCCGTTTATATAGATCTGATATAGGTGTATTCCAGAGATGCCTCGGAGTTGGAGATAACCTAATTTCCTCCTGTACCATCGCTTCGTAGTAACGGCGCTTATTTTATGTCTAATAAAAAGCATACCTAAAGTTAACTTAATTTTTTGTAACTTCTCAATTCTACAAATTCGTTTTCTATCGTATTAAATGAAAACGTAGCCTTCATTGTTGCCTTTTATAGGAAGAGAAACAGATTTTGTAGACGATAGTTACAAATGGCGTGTGCGGCTCGTGGACATCTATAATTATATTAAATTATTTGTGTCATGTGTGCGATGTACTAGTATAATGTTGCCTTAGATCATTACAAATACGATTTAATTTAAATAATATCTTTTATGGCCAAACTTCTCTTTTAACATTCTAATTACGATGAACGTTTATTAATACCAGATAATACAAGTGTGGTGTTCTTTTTTAAAGTTCACTTTATCTGCTAAACTTCAATTAAGTCAAACAAATCTTCGCCCGAAGACGACAATAGTTGTATTCGAACACCTAAGAAATAATGTGATTTACATACTAGGACATCGCAAGGGTCAAATTTTTCGCAAAGTATTCGGTACTGCTACTTGCAGGTAAAACTACATATAATTGTGTTGCATTTACACTGATCTAGAAAATAAGGTATTCAATTGTACGACCATCAACACAATATAAAATAGTCCTTAAAACTTATTGACATTTTTATTTTGTGTTTGTTTACGGTGGCGGAGCAGAGTAAGAATATATAGCCCGACCCCATGTCTGGGTACAGGATGTGGTAAGAGGCGATTAAGCTCGCCGTTGGCAGATCGCATGACCTAGGTACAGCTAAATGGACTGGCTGCCTATAGGCAGCAGTGCAGGCGGTACGAGAAGCTTTTCTTCTATCCCTAACCCGCAAGCGCAACGTGGGTATTATTGGCTTAATCCCTTATGGGGGCCTATGTCCAGCAGTGGACTTTAATAGGTGGATGATGTTAATGTATATTTCTATTGTAACCGCTTAAAATAGTTCTTGAAATGTTTTAGTATTTAAAGAGTAAAAGACAACTGAGCAACGTTTATGCAGTATGAATTAGCAAACAATAGGTACACTAATATCGTCAATAGGTAACAAAGGCTGGCGACATTAAATAATAATAGCTTTAAACATTCAAAACGTTTCAATATTTATATTACCCCCTGACTCTAATTGAGGGTTGTTTCAACCCTTTGATTTCCTCACTCTTTGTGACGCCAACCTTTGACAATTTTAATGGGCATCTTCTGTAACTGGACGCTTTTGTAAATCTAAATTAATTCAATGTATTTAATAATTTACAACTGAATTTATAGGATATGAAGGTACCGAAGATAAAGGGACATCAGGTGTTAATTAAATTGCAGCGCAGGGTTATTTGAAATTCGAATATAAAATTTGAACAAATACATATTTAATCATAACTCAATTAGTTGAAGCTTGGACGGGTTATATTTGACTGCGGATAATCCGCACCCTCTTTTGGACCAATTACAGACGAAGCTTTCACAAAAGGGTAATTTTCGCCAGTTTTTTTACAATAGCAGCAATTTTTTAGCAGCAGCAACAATAGCAGATTTCACTGCTTCGTTGGTCAAGCGGTTGTATGTGTGATTTTTCTAATTTGAAATTCCTAGTCGTGGCTCGGAGACTGGATTTGTGTCCGGTGTACGGCCACAGGCTCACCACCTAAACGGACGGACGGAAACGTAACTGGTGAATTGTGACAGTATACTACACTTCTCTGTCTACTCCTTCGGGGATTATACGTGATGTTACGTTTACGTAATATTTCACAATGATTACAGAATATGTCGACTTATTAGTGATATCATTTGTTATAAAACTGTAAATAATACCTCTGGTTAGTTAAAATTAATAATTAAATATTGACGTACAATAATTTTGCAACCGGCGATTTCATTTAACGATATGTATTATCCAAATTAAGCAGCAAATAAAACAAATTACTATTTTGTGTCAGTATCATTCGAATGTGCTGAAAAAATTTCGACATATAATTTAAAAATATTGTATTGTTATTAATATTATTTTTCTTTAACCCCACGTCTCTTACGGAATAGGCAGAGAGAATAGACGGCCAAATTTATAATTCCTCATAGACCTGACATCCTGCTTAGACAAAAAATCTTATACATATCTGGAATATAATGAACTTGAGAGATTGGAGAGGAAGAATGGAGAAATTGAGTAATACAATATCCAATTATACCGAGTCCATAGTTTTGTTGTAGGTAGCGGAAACCCGACAATCTGTTTGCCTAAACTAAAATTTTTGTTAGCGAAATTTAAATGATACCTAACTTGTGAGGTTTCATCAATACTTACTAAATTGTGAATACAAATTATATTTCGCGATATTTAAACGAATCTAATTGATTCTATGGTCACTGTGAATTTGTCTGATAACTGAACAATATTTGTTGTTAAATATCAGTCATTATTTATATGTGTTTTAGTTTTGAATTACGGTAAAACGTTGTGTATGTACGTATGTATGTACAATACATTATTTGTATTTATAGATTTTAGAACAATTTATACCTTTTGTATGAATACTTACCGCAGTCGTTTAAATCATAATCGTACCTGGAATGAAAAGGAAAATTAAATTTAGACATATCCTTTACAATAAACCTATTGAAATATTTTATGTACGAGCAACCAATAGCGAATAACAATAAACTTGTATAGAAATAAACTGAGAAATACTCGTATTACTTATGAATGTTGTATCGAAGTAATGTTTTCATGACAGAGTTTAATGAACCAAGCGGACGCCAATACCTCATACAGTTTGTTTAGACTACCAACGAAGCGAACGAAACGATCATACCTAATTTTAATGATTTTTAAAGTATTATCGTTTCACATAAAATTTTACGCACATTCCTGTAGCTCAATTGAATAATAAATCATTTAATTTATATCTATGTGAAGATTAATAATAATTAATCATATACATATATTATGTATGATAATTAAGATTACAATTGAATAATAGTCGTCAATTCATTTGCTATAAAAAAATATTTACGTCCAGAATGCTAAATTTACGTATTTCTGTGGTACCTACTCTTCAAAGCCGTAACAAAACGGATGAAAAAATTGTAATGCTTTGTTTTTATATGTTGTCGGTGAAGCAAATTGTATTATATTAATAAATA
Source organism: Jemadia pseudognetus (assembly GCA_018244755.1). Taxonomy (NCBI): domain Eukaryota; kingdom Metazoa; phylum Arthropoda; class Insecta; order Lepidoptera; family Hesperiidae; genus Jemadia; species Jemadia pseudognetus. The sequence continues at coordinate 20,241 of DWTO01000139.1, forward strand.
GAATACAAATATACTCAGTGTATGTATATGAACTATGAGTAGATGCAGATATAATATGTATAGTGTACTAGTTTCAGAACAGTCCGCGCCTTATGGATACCTACAATTCCCATGAATCTATTTAGTTTCGTGGTCATTCTCCGAAGCCTAACGTTTAATTATATAATTAAACAATGAGTCTGTGTCTTGACCTTGTATTTGGCCAAAGATTCCAAAACAGCAAACAACAAAGAATTAAGTGGGAAGCTTTATAAGCATATTTTTTATATTAAATGTGCTAGCTTCCTCACACGGTGGTATTAGCATACATGCGTAGGTCACGTAGTTAATTCGAAAATACGTATGTATACATGTTAGATGTATTATCTTACATGTATATACCTAAATATTGTAATGTTACTAAAGGTATTAAAATACTTGTTAAAAAGCCTAATATGCTTTAGTTTCAAATTAGGAATGCGTGACCTTTTCACTGAAGCGACATCTGTTCAATATTTCTACGACAATTAGTTCACGAAAACAAATGACCTTTTCGGGCGCACTTAATTTCAAAATGCCCTACGTAATTTATTTGTTGTATTTATTTAGAGTAGTTCGTATTACGCAAAGGATAAAATAGTATTATTACAGTAACACTTATGCAATAAAATATTATTATTATTAAATATGAATTTCTTGTATGAGGCTTAGTATGCAGTACGGCTGGATTTAATTTGCAACAGCATTAAATATTACTCAACAGATTTAGGGGCAAGTTTAGTGATTAGCCTCTACATAGGAAGATTAAAAATAATTCTATATACATTCTATTTATTAATTGATAAATAATCTTAATTCAACCGCATCAACCGTTTGTTTAATATGCCTTTATATTACTAAAACGTTCGTGTACGTATATCTGTGTATGGAAGTCAGGGTAACCATTAGGTGCTGGTAGATGCAGTGACCGCGTCCAATTGCACTTAACATTGCAAATCGTTTCCGAATTGTAATTGCGTTTGTGTTATGAGCACTTCGCATTTATAATTACGTTACAAGATGCTATTCTGTATACACTAAAAACTTCTATTAAATGATCTATTAAATGAAATCAGCTATATAAAATTTAGCGTGATATAATTCAGTGAGTAAATTAGGATTTCAGTTACAACCCAATTAAGTATGATTAAACGCCCGACAAATTAAATATTTATATTATACCTAATTGTATAAAAGCCACCGGATAAGCGAGTTGAATAGTGCTTGTATCAGTGATGCACGGACACATCTGAAGTTAACATCAAATCGTAATGGCCGCTTACCTAAGCTCTATCTCGGAAACGTTTGAAACTGATCTTTAAAAATCCATAACGATACCTTCCAGACTGAAACACAGATTGTTTCAATAACAATTGTTTTCTGATAGAATAAATGTAGCGATGGAAGTATACCAGAGAACTGTATAAGTGTATTAACATGTATTACCCATTCAATTTATTCGACCGCAGGATTCCCTAGTTTAGACAATGCTCGCAGATTTTTTACTACTATACCCAATTTCTACATTACTACTACATATTATAAATCCTGTCATAATCATCATTTCCCGATTGCAGTCCATTGCTGGACATACATAGGCCTCCTCTGTATGGTTACTTCCATAATCCCCACATTGGGGATGCCCAATGTATATCGCATAGATCCTATAGGGAAACAATATTTTAAAACTATATGTTAATAATACAATATGATACTTCAATTACGTTCACGTATGCTACAACTTGATAAGTATCTGTTTGGCGCTAGGAGCGCTGCGACTTCGCTGCGATTTGCTTAGCTTTGCATTGCATGTACCTAAATACTTTTACTGAGAAACGGCTACGCGGTGCATTTGTAGCAAACATAACATAAATTGAATCACTACGTAGGCGCCTGAATATAGACATGCCTACGACTGTGCTACAAGAACGGTATCTACAAATATAAACCTACATGCATTACTTGCTTTCAAAAATGTTACATAAAACGTTGAAGTGCTCATAACCTTCAGATGCCAGCGGATCGTAAAGAGTCTAGCGAAATAAATAACACCCGACTTAGTAGGCTTTGATACGTATTTTAAAAATACTGTCCCGTTTCAGAGTAATTTCGAGGAGTTTGGTTCACGTCTCCATCACCTGCGCGAAGATTTAAGTACAAACTAAATGTACAAAACAATAATAATTACATTATATTATACTCCTCTGCCTATCTCTTCGGGGATTAGAGGCGTGTTGCCAGATTTCCACTTTTTAATGTTTTCTAAAAACAGATAAACGTCTAAGTCTATCACTCTGAAACTGTACTTTTGAACTGCAATAAAGACAGATGGATTGGGAATTTAACGTAAGTTTCACTTGCAGTCCGAAATTAGAATTTGTCACCGTCGTCCGCGTCCCAAAAGTTAAGACATGAAAGCCTTCCAATTGCCGTCGTTTCCAAAAACCATTCTATTGAAAGCGTGGTCCCGGACAGTATTTTCTAAGTATTTTTCTGCGTAATGGATAAGTTCCGATCTAAAAACACTTCTGTCTTGGATAACACTTTGTAAAAGAAAATAAACTTTGTATCTACAAAATTTGTTGAGTTTTGTATTATTGCAAATGTTAGTGTACATTTTGTAAAAAGATACCTAGTAAACTAAACTGAAACTTTGTATAAAGTTGGAGACGCAAATATTTACTGCAACTTAAAATGCCTTGTAAGCGTGTCTTCTATATTTTTAAGTTATACGCCACTGAGGTCAGTAAACATGAGATGAAATTCACGTCGATTTGTTATTTTGAAATAGTTGTTTTGTCAAGAAATTATCTATGATAGAAATTTATCTCCTCATTCATGAGCCACCGAAATATTATTAAAAAAATAAATAGTAATAGCCAAAACATTTGTAGCAAAACCATAGTAATAATTATACATTTTATAGACTTTACTGCCAATAAACAGAGCAATTTACAATAATGTCTTGTTTGTTTCAAAGGTTGAACAAATGAGAGTAATCAAAAATAAGTTGCAATCATGACTACAATTAATACATTACAATTACAATTAATGCGTTTTCTCTTTGTGTCAGAACTTTTGAGCTTTGATTGGTAAAAATGTTCATTATAAGCGACGAATATAAACTGTATGGTTTCATACAATATAGAGGTTTTACGGCGTTATTTTTAAGATTCGTGATATGGGTCCTAACATTTTTCTTTTAGTAGATATTACTCTGTATGCATTTAGATGGACGGTTCGTGGTTTTTCATATTTTACTACCCCCACTGTACTATATCTCATATCCAATTTTATATTTATATGCTGATGTAAAACTTACTCATAACCTCGAGGGTTGTAATGAAAAACCTCTTGGCGATATTTGATGAAATATAAAATAAAAATTTCATTGGGCTATTTCAAAACGAAATGCTATTTCAATTAAATAATTTAATTATTATTAGTTATTAGTATTACTTTATAAATTTAAATATTATACATCTATTAAAAGGAATAAGCCATACATCTTTGGAAACCTAACAATCAATCATCTATCAGAATACGACAACAAGACCATTTTAAAGGTAACACGACCAACAAGGCAGTTGCGATATAGAACTTGTAAGTATATAGATAGACCGCGGTCGTAACACCAGTATTCCAATTTATATCGTAGAGCAATAGTTACTATGACAATTTGTGTTCCGTTCTGAGTGGTGCGCTTTTCAACTGTAACCATGTCAGGTCTCAAGAGGATGACCTCGTATGTGGCTGACCTCTAGTACAACTGATACCAACTATTATTAACAGCTCTCCTACTAACATACTCTCACCGAGCTAATGATATTAACAATTCCTATTCCAGCACTTTTGTCAACTATTTAACATGAATAATCCTATTAAAATCAACTGCACCTACTACGCGACACTAACATTCCTATTCGAGGTCACCTCCATAAGACGAAATATTTGATAGGATAGAGGGTATCATCACTATCATCATTAGTCAATATTCCTGTTATGCCCATAATCCCAGCGCTGGGTATGTGTATTGACGATCGCAGAGCACAGCATCTCTTATCACCTCTCCTGTTGCCCGTAGGGGGCTAGGACATTTTTTCGGGATGAGCCGATTAGTTTCGGACCTATACGAGGTCTTTGTTCATGAGCTCCCGCAGATTGTAATATATATAATACATATTAATATGAAACAGTTAATAATAAAATATATAATTTCTTCTTAAATTCAGGTTTCATGACCATTTGTTACTTCTGTAATTTGAAATATAAAGTAATTTCACTAATTTCATTCACAATTAAGTTTCCGAAGTATTTACTGAAACGTTACGCCCCCACAGCGAATGATCACCAGCTAGTACTCTTTACGTCAGTAGGTACTTCAACAGTGAAAGTAAATGGACGACCCGAGAGTGCATTCGATTTCGTACTCAGCTGAAAAGGAAAAACAATATGAAATCTATGGACGCACAAACTTTTTATCTGCTTTCAAACTTCCCCTACGCTTTGGTACAACTGTGGAAAAATGAAATTGTGACCTGAAAAATATATATTCTCGATTTTCTGTGTCTGGATTTTGACAATTGAAACACGCCCGAAATTTATTACTGATGCACAATGCCTGTGGTAGCTTTATGACGCGTGTTGGCGGTTTATTTTTTTCTTTAAGAAGATTCTTAATTCCTATTTATGTAACCAGTTCCTATATCTACGAATAGAAATATGTATTATGAATTCTTCATGTTAAATTGAAATTTTAAGTACTTAATGAGAACTACGGTTACTGGCCCAACCGGGTGCATTTAAATTCCGTCCGTTTGTACTCTTTGTAGAAATATGTTTATCTTTATTACAAGATGGCATTTCATTATGCATAATTAAACTGGCACACACTATGGAAGCCATCTAATTATTCGTCTCGCGGCGTGTCCTGTTACGCAATGTTACCAATACGGACGGTCGATTCATATTACCTTGATAGAAAGTGTGCCTCGAATTAAAGTGTGCCTCGAATTTAAATGTGCCTCGAATTAAAGAGTGCCTCGAATTACAGTGAGATGTTCAATGGTAGAAGTGTTAATAAGAGATATATTTTTCTTTTTTGTATAGTTTAGTAGTTAAGAATTCAGCCTCTTAGTCTGATGAACATGGTTTTTTACGAGTTACTATACTATATGTACTTGTATAGGTATATATAAAATTATATGCGTTTTACGATTAAATGTCAGTTGCTTTGCCGCGGAAGAAAAACAAAGTCTTAAGAACGATGATGGTTAATTTTAATTATATTTTGAAACTATCAGAGTTTCAATATTAATACAGAAATACAGATTACACATTACATACAGTATGGTTTATTTTGTTTATATAAATTCCAACTTAATACTCTGCTAGGTTTTTAAGGCTGTATTTATATTGACAAAACTGGATACGAAAATATTTATCGACATCGTTTAAAAATGATATGAAATTATAAAACTAAATTGAATTATAAAAAATCTATTGTATCATCATTTATATAAGCTTAGTGAAGCGAGCGGGTTACCGCTAGTAATGTATACAAATGACTGGCAGATTTTCAAAATTTTGTATTATTTCCCGCAGGCGTGCCCTATGGATGTAAACTGGGCGTTCATTACTAATATGAATATACGAAGTCATGTATGTGATTGTTATATATGTATGGTATGATTCGCCAGTTGATTTGGTATTTGACTTACCGAACTCCGTAATAATTCAGGTTTCTGACAACCTTGCGAAATAACAACCTCCTCAACTTTCGAGGCTTATGCGATTATTTAAGCATTCTCGTTTCTCGAGTTCGAAGTTAAACCAGGCTGAGACGATCTCACCTTAATCCACATACTCATTTAAGCGTATTGCGTAGTGAACCAAATGATCTGTCGTGTTGAACACTGTTCAACATTTTTTAATGAGCGGAATTGGTAATTAGTTTTTTACAAACAAAAAAGATAAAGTAAAGTAAAAGTAACTTCACGCCTGTAATCCCCGAAGAGGTAGGCAGAGGAATGCAGAACATTCCCACGTTTCACCAG
>DWTO01000140.1:0-26292 GCA_018244755.1 Jemadia pseudognetus
TTATGTACTATATTATGCATGTATTATACATATTAACCTTCCTCTTGAATCACTCTATCTATTAAAAAAACCCGCATCAAAATCCGTTGCGTAGTTTTAAAGATTTAAGCGAACAAAGGGACATAGGGACAGAAAAAGCGACTTTGTTTTATACTATGTAATGATAATGATATTGATTTGTAAGATTTTGAAACAAAAATAATTATTATTATAACCCCGTTTTTATCTATTTGGTAATTGAATAACATTAATTTAAATATTACAGCTAATTACTGCCTATGATACATCGAATTATTCATATAAAAATAAAAAATAATAAAAATATGGAACTGACATATGAATTCATTAAAAATATTTATTTGTTTTTAAACATTGAAACCGCATTACATCTACTAAAACGATAACATTCCAGCGTAGATACGTAGTGATTTCAATGACACATTATGTATTTTATTTATCTAAATATATTACGATGGTAAAATAATGAACACTTAAAATTACGATGTCATTTTACGTCTAGAGTTACACTGTGTTCAAGCATAGAATGGTTTGGATAGCTCCAAGTTCGGTTTAAATCCGCCTCTGAGCTCCACTGTGGAGTGAACACACAGTCTCCCCTTACTCGAATTGTAACTTGTTTTTTAATCGTCATACTTTATGAATTGTGATCCATACAATTGTCTAGTTTTCTATCCCCAATTTTTTATCTTCTTAACCAATTGAATGAAAACATGGAACTTTGATACCATAGGTACAGCTAACCTACACGAATGCACGTATTAAACATTTATGTATAGGTAGGTACCTATTAAAAACTTATCTTCAGAATATCAAAACCAGTTGGTATTATAAATAACTAATATTTGACAAACTTACATCAGTTTTCTACTAATTGTAATATATGCAGCCTAAGGACAGTACCTATTTATTAAAATATTGTGTCAATATTTTTTAAACTGTTCTCAATATAATGTCAATAGTATCACTTGTTTAATAACAAACCCATTCCACACACTCTCAATAAAAAGGGACAAAACATAATAGATCTTAAGGAAATCATAATACATATTAAGGAATAATTATGTAGGTAATAATAATAGCAGTTTTGTTCGTGTACGGTACTGTATGGAATAGTATCTATAGGTATTTAAATGACCAGACGTTGCGCGCGCTGTCGTCGGCCAATACGTTTGTGAAGTCGCGTGATCGTTTGATTAATGGCTCGTGCGAATTGATTAATCACTTCAGTGCCGGTTGTGTTGGTATGATCGTGTTTAAGTCGTGGACTGTTCAATTGCATGATGAAATACGATTGAGATGAACGTAGGTACTATTGTGCATTGATATCTTGTTGCGCATATGAATTTTACATGAAAAGGTTGGCTTGCACGTTCAATGGATAGTGAAGTTAACTATTGATCGGGATGTTGTTGGTTCGATTTCCCGGTAGGACAAATATATGTGTGTTGAACAGTTCTGCATCTGCATGTGGATGTATGTAGGTATGTATTTAGGAACGTACATAGGCATGTCCTTTATTAGCAGTCTGACTTTGTCTATTTGATATCAGCTACCATGTGTGCAGTTTTGACAAGAAATTGATAATAATTTATTATAATAGCATAAAAATAATCCAAAAGCCGTTATTGTAAAACGAGAATTTTCTTTAATATCAAAAGCCCAATTACTAATACAATATACATTCATTAGCTTAAATAAACGATCCGCTCATTAACGCCATTACCGCGCCCCCTACTTGCCAGCTACAAAAAACGCAGTCGCACCACAGCAAGAAGCGCGAAAGAATTTTAATTAAATAGCACTCCCAAAATAACGGGCGCGACAACAGAGCGCCCATGAATCACACACCACACTCCATTGAACCCATAAGAGTGCGAGTGTGAGCGATAAGGGCCACCCTCCCCTGCGAGCCGCGAGAAGCCGCGAGGTTTTCAATTTCCGCTCACTCCGCCACCCCGCGCCACCCCGGCGGCCCCGTCCGCTTCCAACGCGCGGCCTTTTCTGTAATTTTATTAAAAACACGAGCCGGACTGAATTTTTATCTCCTCGAACATTCTCGTCACGAAAATGGTGCGACGTTGTACTTATTAAAATTATCCTCAAACTTGTTGCTTTTCATTTAGCAAACGGAAAGTGGGAATGTGGTGGGGTGTGGAAAGTGGGAAAAAAGAGTTAGTGGATGCATAATTTGACAATGCAATAAACTAATTACTTGACGAAATATATTGATTTGCAGATGAATGTAGTGAAATTAACTATTGCTTAATATTAAGGCCATAATCTGGCACGTTGGCCAAATGCGGGCTGGCATACTTCTCTCACTTTCCTCACGATATTTTCCTTCAGCGTTAGAACTTTACAACCTTTAAACGCAAATTGTGTAAAGAGCCGCGCTCCAGTGCTTGAACCCGGGCTTCCGGTTTGAGAGGCTGAATTTCAAACCACTAGGCTATCACAGCATTTAGGTACATGTATGTTTCAATTATACTACAAAAATATAACTACACTATTATTGAATTCCACTAAACTCGAAGTCAGCCCGCGATTTATCAGTGAAGCCAATGTAAAATAAAATGTGACCTTCATCCTTCTTATTCTAAGAGAGGACCCCAGTGTAAGGGCGGAAGGATAAAAGCATGGATGATAATGAATTATTATATCATCAGATCTGGTATTTAACTTGGTAAGCACAGAGTAGCGAACACAAAATATATCTGTCCTTACAGATGTGATGTTTCTCTACATTCTTCACTCTCTTCATAAAAAAACACGCCAGCTTCGGGGGTATATTACATGTAGACCAAAAAGGTCAAGTACTCATTCGTTTGAATAATATTTGATTTTAAGAAGTAAACTTGTTTTAATTTTAAAAAACTTAATTTATTTATAATATGATCTTGAATACGTTTAAAATAGAATTTAGATTGATCTGTTAAACATTTTTAAATTAGGGGAAATTCGGAAAATTCATTTACTTGACTATAATAATAATACTCATATTATTATAGTAAAGTTGTATCAGTATCAATGCAAAATTTATGCCCTTAATCAGTTTCCGAAGTATATTTTCCATCAGAAAGCTATTCTACTTTCAGGTTGGATGCACTGGTAGCGATTGACAGGTTTTCTATTAAATTTTGTCAAAAGAATAAAGGGGAGTCGCATAACATCAGCTCAGAAGGGAATTGTAAAGCAGTCGATGTACACATACTTAGTCTTATAATTCCCGATCTCTTGAACAGAAATTTCCACATTCAGTGTTCTATTTAGCCTATTATTTATTATTTAATATAATGTCTTTTTAACTTATTACTTAGTATGAATGTCTATTGAATTTATAATAAAGAATAATATTCATCAATAGTCATGTTTAAAAGTTTTGCTGCTAATTGGCCATTTTTTATGTAAAATAAGTATTTCGATGCCTAAATAACATCAATCTGCCTTTCGACAAGATTAATAGAGAATTAGAGACCTGAGCTGTTTTGTACATCTCTTGAAATGAGCATTCTTATGAGGTGTATTCTGAACGTCATGAATATTTACTTTTCAAGGAAGGCGAAAAAATATATCTTATTTAAAAACGGAAACACATTGACCGTGACTCAGTTATTGCCAATAGAGGACAGTGATTATTTACTATCAGGTGGCCCATTTGCCCGTTTTGGTTATCTGGTTCCAGTCTAGCGATATAAAGAATAAAAATATTTTAAATTAAACAACTTTTTAATATTTGACTACCTTTTATTACTTGACTGCCTCGTCAGTCGTGTTGGTTGCAAGCGCAATTGCCGATTAGCAGGTCTTGGGTTCGATTCTCGAGTCGGGCGCTATAGAATTCTTCTAATTTAGATTTCTTAGTAATGGCTCGGAGTCTGGATTTGTTCCCGGTGTATGGCAATAGGCTCACCACCTATTCCATAGTGGGACGTAAACATAAATGGTGAAACGTGGGAATGTACTGCACTCCTCTGCCTACCTCTTCGGGGATAATAGGCGTGATGTTACATTACGTTTTATTAATATGCGTGTTGTATAATTTCTCATGATTTATTAACGTTCGGGTTGTATAGCGTGCATTCTAAAAAAGAAAAATTAACCTATCCATGTAACAGGGAAGTAGTAAACACAAGGAGGTGGTACATTTAGCCCACATTTAGTAATATAGAGTTTGGTACGTAAGCAGCGCGAGTTAAAGATTCGATTATCCAAGTTCTAGGAACGGCGGACGTGTGCGGCGCTCGTTAGCGGGCCCCGGAATCCTGCTCCGCGACAACCAGTTCTCGTTCGGAGTTTAGGTAACCCGTGCGCGCACCAATTTAGACACGCCGCACTCGGTATATTGATTCTGGTATTTAGTAAGAGGTACTCGCACTTTTCTGTGCTGGTTGTGTCTAGTATTGGTTTGTACATCTACATGTACCTACCTACGTACATCTAGTAGAAAGAGAATGATGAATTTAGAAGCAAGTCTGGAACAGAAGATGATATTTCACACCAGTGCCTTGTGCCCACCGCGTATAGGACCTAGCGTTATGTTATCACACAAATAATGTTTCAAGAATGCCAATAATACGCAATAGCCGTGACATAAGTGTCAGATCAAACAGCTCTTTGATCACCCTTCTCCGCCTGAATGATCATATAGAATATGCGAAGGTATTAAAATATTAAACGTCTGCCCTCAAATTGAGTTGATCAAAATAAGAATACATGATTTAGAATAGACCCAAGTGTATGATGTTATAGGTATGTGTATACTTAGCCATGTCATGTAGGATTGAGTTTGGTGCTCATAAATCAAGGTTCATTGTCAGATGTTACAACATCCTAATGAAGTCACATCATTAATACCCGAAGAGAAAGGCAATGGAGTGCAGTATACTGCCATATTTTACCAGTTATCTTAAAGAAACCTAAGTGCTTACTCAATTTGATGTTGCTACCTGCCTACCACAGCGAGATGTTAAGTGTATGCCAGTAGGTTTGCTAGTTCCTACTTGTTAAGCACTTTCGGTATAGTGTCTAAAATGTCTGTAATCTTATATTTAAACAAATACGCCACTGTTGTGGCAGGTATTCTAAATAAGACACATTATATCTTAGTATTTAAATGTTATAAATTTTGTCCGAATTCTTCAATTTATGATCACATCAACCTTCTCTATTAGATCGATCTGATGTTAGATCTCTCTAGTGTGTGGGATAAAACTCATTTTTTCCGGCAATTTATCCACTCACTACTAAACATAAAATTGCGGTTTATACTAGCTTCCGCGGTGTTCTCTCGGGAACTTATTTGCCGTAACGTACCGATTGCAATCGATTTTTTAACATACACGTCTGTGACCAGCAGATTCCCTTAGTTTTCACTTATCTTTGTAGAATACCCAAATAAATATAACCGCTGCCCAAATTTCCTGTTGACATTCCGAAAGGAGTATATTTTTCGAAACAATCACAGGGAACATTCCAGAACCTTGATAATATGGACTTTAATCCTTTATAATTATCATGGCATAATCATGGCCACCAAGCCAGGTGTAGAGTACCAACTCACATGAAGCATGTCAAATAGTGCCTAATGCATCTGCGGATGAGCCCAGTGTTCCTTCGCCCTTCAAATAGTATTGTCTGTTCTATTCGATATAGCGATACTTCTGGTTTGTGCTACTCTAATATGTCGTGACGTAGTGAGTAGACGCGTCAAAAGGGGTTAGAGATTTTTGCGGGAAAATCCATTCAACCAGTGAGACTGCTTCCAATGATCTAGTGAATTTTAGAATGACATTGCCGTCAATGCTAGGAAGTCTATGATTTCAGCTAAACTACAACTACAAGACCGGATGGAAAATTTAATAAGACCGTGTCCTTAGATATTTGATGGATTTGCTGAGACATTTATTTTGAATAAATATATTATAGGTATATCCTTTTATTCTTAATGTTTTCCAATGTTAACATATTCATTTGTGTACATCTTAATTAGGCGTAGAAATCGAATAAAGGCGTACCACCAATCACAATGAAATCACACGATCAAAGGATTAGGCTCAAGTCATAAATAATGGACGTCATAATCCGTTCCCACGTCACGAGGAGACGTCTTTATAGGAAGTTAGGATGCGCCCACAATGGAGAACACGGTGTGTTAATTTAATTACACTTCCTACAATACCCATGTAATATAAGTAGCAGTTTTTAAATACATATTATACCTACTTTGTGTTTTAGATGAATATCTTTACATCTTATATGTCAAAAATATATGACGCACATAAAAAAGAGAATGGATATATTTATTAGATAGTCAGTCGATTTTACTTTGATGTGTTATCCAGAAACTGCAGACATTATTGCTGTGTCCTTCGATGTGTAGGACCCCTTCTATTGGTCGCAGATGTCTTGCTACCCTCGATAGTGAAATCATTTTGTCCGAGGTAAAATATTGCGTTTTTTATAACGTTCGATTCGAATGTAGAGTTCGTTGTACTATGACATGTAGAGTATTGTGAAATTATCACATTTCATATTTGCTTGTCGTATTAGTATGGTAATAGAATACAATCAAAGCTGAAGTGTGCAAATTATGGCATTTGACTTTGGGTTGATTTGGTATATTATGTATAATATACAAAATGTAACTACACACTCTTTTTCATTATTATTGTTTTATGACAAGTTACTTTATTAGAACTAGAACCTGATACAGTATCGCTAGTGAGGAAACAGCTTTATTCACGCACTTGACCCTTTCGGTGAGGAACGGGGACGCCGAATACAATTATTAAAACGAATAAAACTAAACCCTTGCTCTATCAACACGCACACGGACACGTGATAACCTCATTTGGAACACACGGACACCGCGAACGCAAACTAATTTATAAGCGCACGCACACTGTGTAAAACACATCCAATTTTTATCCAACACAAGGATACGCACACTAATGCAAACATTAAAACGACACGGTTTTAATAGGACGGATCCATTTTATCAAGACCTCAATTGTATTCCTTAAATGAATGACATTAAGATCGAGAATTGAGTGTATAATGCATCATCAACAGCTCTCTCGTACAGTGGTCGGTCTGCGTTATCGCGAGCCTCAGTACGCACACAACCACACGTAAGCAACACGAAGTCGTCTCTGTGCACACGTGCAAACCGAAGCAATGCATTTAGCATTCGAACTCTCCGCTGTGTTCGGTAGAGTCGGAGGCGGTATTAGCTTGGAGTGTTTGTGTAGAGTATTTTTAGAGTTGATGCGGTGTTTTTGCCACGCTTGCGGCATTACCGTTTGTTTTGTGCGAAGTAAATGAGGAATACTAGTTTGGAATCACAGCACCACTTTTGTTTGAAACGTTATGAATATTAATGTATTATTTTAAATTCCACTCTGTACATTATAAAGGTTTTATATTTATAGCATAGAAAATATTTATATAGAATTTTCACAAAAAAAATGTCATGAAACAATAGCTTTTGTAGTGGGTAGAGTGAGAATTGTAGATGGGGTTGTACTAATTATGTATTTCCTTTATTTGAAATGGAAATAATCCAGCAACAGTATTGTGTAATTTATGAAATAATGACTGTCTTTTTAAAAGTGAAGTGTCGTTTTTTTAGTTCCAATTTTTGCTTTTTCATAACGAATCTATAAATTATTCCTGTTCCATAAGCATACCTATATCTATAAATACAAAGTGACTGAATTTCCTTATAGAACAGGTAACGCTAAGCATTTATATACACGTCACATCCGGGTTCTTTTATTAGCGTCAAGTAAAATCACCGAAGATGTAAATCTTAGCTTAGCGTTTATGTGTTACCACTAGGTACCTATCCATTATAACTATGACTTCCGTTTCTCAATATCTACAAACAACAGAACTTGGATTTAATGAAATTTTAGTTGATATATGTATTAGCATGTTTTCTGGAGCACGGAATCTTGAATCAAAATGTGCCATCTAATATCTTAATCGTACCTTAGCATTTATAATCATAAAATTAATTTAGTTAGACTGCTCTATTGGTTAACGAATGCTGATTTGGAGATTGTGGGTTCCATTCTCACATAGGACAAATATTTGACTAATGAAAAATATTATTTCACTGATTGTAAAATTAATAATACTTAATACCTAGTGACATCTCGCACGGCAATCTGATCCGAAATTAAGCATCAAGAGAGCTTGTGTTATGGTAACGAGCCGGCTAATAACTATTGTATATGCATACCTATATGTGAATATAGTACTTGCTATATAGATTTTAAATATTCAATGTATATAGGTTATAAGCTTTATGTACCTAGATATTTTTATAGCTCTCTGATCACTCTAGTAAAGGCGCCTCTTAGTTTATATTCAAAGGGCCGTAAATAAGGCAGTCCAAAGTTATTATTAGTTATTGTAATGTTTCTTACACACCTATATCTACCGTACTTAAATAATTAATTGGACATTTAATTTATTATTTTGTAAGGATCTTCTATTAGTTTGTCGATTCATCAGTGAAAATCGTTGTTCTAATTTTTATCTTAAGAAGTACCTAACTAACTGAATGATGTAGGTAATGAACTGAATAACTTACGATTGCTATAGCGTTTGCAAGGAAACTTTCTTCTCTAATTGCTGGATTCTTTTTCAGTTCGATTGCCATTTACCGTTTTGGGTTGGTAAATTTACATAAAACCTTCAAGTTCAATATACCTGAATCTACTTTTGAACCGCGTCATTTAGGTTTAAAATACACTCAAATCTCGTACAGTTGACAAGAGGACGCGAACGGATGGAAAAACGAACATGGCCGGGATGCTTAAGTTTCAAAATGTGCCTTATTCGATAAAGAAGTAATAATAATCATGACCTTATTGGTCCAGTTTAATTAACTGCCAATCAATGTTTGATCATTGAGTCAAATAAATACAATTCAAAATTATTGACTTCGTGAATGTAACAGGAACAAAAATATTTTATAATTTGAAAACACTAGCTCGATAAGTATTGGTGGCTAGCATCTAAGTTAGGCTAAACTTGAGTCTACTAAACAATACCCCATCCTAAACACACATATGTGACACAGCCCATGTAGAATGTAGGCTATAAGTATTAAGTAAGCCAAACATGTATTGTAAACGTGCGTGGTTGTGTTTATATGTAATAATAGTAAAAAATATATTATATCAGCTAATGGAACGCAACTTATAGTCAATTAATACATAACAGTATCTAATGGGTTTATGTAACTCGTACGCAAGCGCTGCGTAACCGCCAGAGCCGAGTTGCCTCACGCTTGCGTCAGGTCACCGACGCTAACGTTGCGTTTCATCACTCAATTGCACTCTACAGTTACCTACTGAGATAGAGAATTTATTTTCATTGTTTATATATATATGTGTTTTATTATATTAGAATAGAGTGATTAATTCGTCAACATCATATTTTCAGGTTTTATATTCATTTGTTTGGTATCTACTTTTAAAGTCAGAAAGATATATACGCATGCGATAAGCTCTACGATAAGCTCTGCGCATATCTGCGCATGATGGGCATAACCCCTCAGGAGAGGCCTATGTCCAGCGGTGGACTGCAATGGGCTAATCGACTGCAATGGGCTGATGGACTGGAATGGGATAGGGACCTACTGAAGAAAGATATAGGTAATTTTCGAATGATTGTACAACGACGATAATTGTTTTGTAATTTTTACACAATGGTTACTATTGTTTCGTTACGAGTATTTTATGGACAAGTTTTATTGAGATTTTTTATTTTTCTTTGTGTAATTTCATTTATTTCACTCGATTAAAAGAATACTATAGATTCTGCTTACATATTGTTCGTGTTAATTTTTTAAGTGCTATTCAATTTAAAATATAATGAATGTAGTTTAGATACCTACTTAGTGTAAAAAAAATCTTATTTAGAGTAATATTAGGTATATTGCGAATATATACCTATAATAAACTAAATAATAAATAAATAAACAAATTCAATTAATCGAATTATATTAGTTGAATAGTCACACATAAAATAAAAAATAAATGTAGATAAAACAAAACGGCATATACCTACCTACATATATGTATATACCTACATACATATATATATAATCCCAAATATTAATTTACTTTTTTATTATATATGTCTACCTATTTAAACTTGGAATAAAAATAAAATTCGCGTATCATTCTTAAATTTCAGTTGTATTTATTAACATCCTTGAGTTTGATAATTACAGGAGATTCAAATTTTATCTCAAAAACTTGTCAACGAAATACTGCAATTCGAGTCGGGTAAAGTTTGAAGAGAGGCGGAAAGTCTCTCCAGTTTGTTTCGCAGTCTGTCAGATACCATCGAAACTTGATCAAATTTTAATTAAATACTCTCTGGATTTTATTTAACGAGGCGATATTGACATGTTTTGACGATTACACAACGTTTGATAAGTTTTTGAAAACTTGTATTAGTTGTATTACTTGCTCGTATTTTCCAAACGCTGCAACCTATGTATGCACCGTACCGTATACCTACCTACATAAATTTGCTGTCGCGAAAAAAATGTGAAAGTTGATATTAAAATATCTATCACTTAATAAAATGCTGGTTATCAACAAATATAATTTGTACCTTTTTATAAAAAGAACGTATATCACGCCTGTAATCTCCGAAGAGGTAGGCAGAGGAATAAAAAATAAAATAAAATATATCGGGACATCTCCACACACGGTTATCTGATCCCAAACTAGACGTCAAGAGAGCTTGTGGTATGGTAACCAGACGGCTGATAAACTACATATATGTATACATATAATTATTCACTTAAATAGATATTTTTTTTACACCCAGACACAGAACAAATATTTTGTGCTCATCACACAAATATTTATTCTGGGTGGGAATCGAACCCACGACCCCTGGCGCAACAATCAGGTTCACTAACCACTGCACCAACGGGCCAGTCAACGGGAATAAATGTAATACACTCCCAGGATTCATTAGTTATGTTTACGTCCCACTATGGAATAAGTGGTGAGCCTATTACTATGCATCGGGCAAATTTCCAGACTCCGAGGCACTGCTAGAAAATCTAAATTAGACAATCCAGTAGTGCCCGACCAATGAAATTCAAATGAACCCAGGACCTCGCGATCGGCAGTCGCACATGCAACCAACACGACCAAAGAGGCAGTCAAAGTCTATAATGAGAATTTAACAAAATAAAATATTAATAATGGGCGGTGGGTACCATTAGGTAGATATTAGAATGTATTTATAACAATACATTTTTGTTTACGGTTTCGATACCGAAAATTTGATGATAACCGTTTGGCGTAGTGGCCATTGTGCTAGCTAAGTCTATCTATGTTTCGTCAGCATCGTCCTCAGCTTGTCTCAGCCTTCAGCTGGACTTCGCCCGCCTTTAATAAGTATTGATCAATGCACCCTTGGTGCATTCAGCTTCTGCCTGCAGCCTTTCGCATATGGTCCAACTTATTGAGATACAGGCATGGATACAATTATTTCATATTTTGTCTTTTTATATATGTATACAATACAAATCTGTGTATTCCTCCTACTATATGTATACATGCGTAGAATTCAAATGACGACCGGCTATCCATTACAATGACAATAATACTTGTCTGAGTGTTTTTATTCGTATATTTACGGGTGTTCATTAAAACTACATACAAACTATGTAGGTATATCATACATTTTGCGTACCCTAATATCTACAGTTGTAATATTTTTAAATGCTTAATTACAATCAAAATACACATGTAAGAAAGAAGCTTTATGTGAAACAGTGTATTTATGTGAAACAGTGCAAACGTAACTGGTGTAATGGGGCAGCGTTCAACACTCCTCCGCCTATCTCTTCGGGAATTACAGGCGTGATGTTACGAGTGTATCTAGGCAAAATTAAGAAAGGAATGCATTGTTGGGACATGTAGAAAGGAAAGCCGATGAAAGAATGATAAAACAGGTAGGTATACTACGCGAAAATTAAAAGTTGCATCGGTGTTAAGAGAGACCGCGACTTATCTATTTCGACTAAAAAGGTCAAATACTGTCTGAGGCGAGTTACAAATTTCCACCTGCAGCGCGGGTATGAAGAGAGCATGAATGCAAAAGATTGCTGTAATGATAACGATATTGGCGATTTAATGATTCCTGCCTACTCAGTAAAGAACGTGACGTTATAATATAATAATAATCTCAACCAAATATCATCGTATTTAAGTAGCTATATCGTTACTAACGGAGAAGCACCTTATTAATTATTCGTCGGGAATCAATTCCGAGCGGCGTCCGGCTAACCGGCGCCGAGGTGTTTATTTATTTTCCTAGTTAGATCCCCACCACGGCGGCTATACGTCTAAGTTCTTACATACAAGTTGCTGGGATGTACAGGTCATTGAACTGCCTATGACCATTTTTAATCGCGTATCGGTAGAAGCTGCTTCCGTAATAATCTCACGTAACATTACGAAGTGGTAGGCAGAGGAGTATAGTTCACAGCCGCGATTCACCAGTTATTTTTAATACACATCATTATGGAATAAAATGTGATATAGACCGGGCAAAAATCCAGACTATTATTACTGGGCATTTAGAGATATTAAAATCCAATAATATTTTGCCCGACCCGGAGATCAATCAGCAATTATGCTTGTGAGCATTCTGTCAACGAGGCCGCACTTAATAATAAAATGGCAATAACTAATACCGTATTATTAAAATAAAAATGCTAATCAAGCGTATCAGAACTCTACCTAGAGAAAGATTGGAGAAATCTAGAGTAGCTAGAGTAGGGTTAGATAATCTAATATTAAATGTAAAAGGTTCCCCGCTATTTTTATAAAAACACAGTTTAGGAAATTTTCAGATATACAAGTTCACGTCTACATTGATGGCACAAATCAACAATTCAGTTCCGTTTTCAGTTTCAGCAACTGGTTTTTGTTAGCCGTAATCAAAATACCGCAAGACAGATTGTTTTACCGTTACTTTGTAATGAAGACAATAATTGTTGATCAAAGATGCTGACTTATTTAAATGCTTTGAAATGTTTTTTGGTCCGTATTTTCTTAGTAAATTGGTAAATATCCGTCGAATGCCATGATCCTTCTGTCTGTTAATTTACTGACATCATGAGAATGAACAGAAGTTGGTGGAGGATTAAGACGTACTAAATTAATCATGTCACGGATGATATAGGTACCCTACCTATATTTGTTCTTTCTCTGTATCATTTTTACAGGGCAGTTCCATATTTCATCCCATACGAGGGTAGAGCTAAGAACGGAGTTGTTTTTCGAATGTTCCTTAGATTCGTTCTTTGATTAAATGTTCTTTCATTTGATAGTGGACAGGATGGCAAGTTAGAAGTTACAACCATTCCGTTACACTTAAGGATAATATTGTTTATCGTTTATCGGATTTTTGGTCGGGTAATCGGTGACAGATATTTAGACATGACAAAAAGAGTGTTTCAAAAATGTAATTCTTGAGCATTCATTGCCCAAAAACGATTAGTGGGTATCTATTATATAAAGTGTAGCCTAGTTTTAAGACTTCATTTTCCGGGTCCCGGTTTCAAATCGCGACGCGCACCTTAATGGAATAAATGTATGTCTTAAGGTTAATTGGGGTCTGCTATAAAATGTGAAGGAGCACGTAGTGAGGAAATATGTATATATTCTTTAGAGTAATTCATAATGTTCTCTAAGTCACGTGTTTGGCAACCGGCACTTAGCCAGTGTGGCAGACTGGGGCCTTAACCCTTGTCATTTTGAGGGGAGACTGATGTCCAACACTGGATTAAAGGTCATATGATATACATAAACAATTCAGCCACATAACCTATTTATAGTAAGGAAGATCAAAGTTTTTTATTCAGTGACCTCACGCATAGCGTGACGCGATTGCCCACCGCGCAACTTGCTTTTCCGCATTGTCTGTTTATCGGACAAAGAAAATCTGAAGCGCTCAAGGTGGCATGAACACGGAATGACAATTTGTCGAACAATCGACTCCCGGCTGCTCTGTCATGACCACGAAATCTCATTGAATTTCAACCGGCGCCGATCTCAAGCACATCTACATCTCTCACATTTAAATTTGTAATCGGATTCTCAAGATCCCTTATTCATCATTCATTGCCACACGAAGCCCACGCGCAATGTTACGTTTGAACATTCGCTAATCAATTAATGTATTATAAAAAAAAAATATGAAATCGTCTCGACTCGACTCGCCAGTAACCGCTCATTATTTCTTCTCACACGTTTTTTATTGCGGCAACATTATACGTGGGTGTGGTTGTAGTTTCCTTTCACCGACGTAAGGGCACACACGCAATCAGCGCATGCGTTTAATGAATTTGAACTTTAGTTACTTTAGTTTTAAAATTCAAATTTCAGTACTGCCGGTTGCGTTGATGAGGAGATGACTGATAAAATATTAAGTTCTCGGTCCCTTTCCGTCCTGCTAACTGTCTCGGTCGCTCGCGCGCGACGCGTCGATGTTTTTACGCGCGCCGGGGGGCAAAATGTTCGTTGTTTTGGCGGCAAAACGCTTCGGGGATCACGTAACTCAATAACGCGAATGCTTCGAAGGGATCGCTGCGGCATGTTTTATTTACGGCGTTTCAATCGAGTTTATGTCGGTTTTCCGAGGCGCGTAAGTTCATGAGTCAGCAGAACGCAGCGTGTGCGTGACAGTTCGGATTGAATATTGCTTATATTCCTGTCCTTAGTTGATATTGCCCTTGGAGTTTATGAGAAGTTTTCGTCACGCAATGTTACCGTTGTCCGCATTATTATATGCGTTCATGATTTCATCCAATTCCTAGTGATGGGGCGAATTCGTGTATCATTTCGTACACTGCTGTTATTTATTTACGGGTGAGCATCTCTGTCAACAAACAAATACGCTAGACATTGGTTGTGAAATGTTAAAATATTTCAATAAATTACGAATAGTGAGAACAAGTAGTTAAGTAACAGATTAAACAGTCTGCTAGAACTACAATTACCTGTTTCAAAATATATCTCACAGCTGATTCATTAACATTACTCTTAACGATTGTAATTTTAAAAATCCACGAGCCAAGTCTATGAATAATTAAAAAAAAACACGAACAGGTATGCATGCATATTCATGAGAAGTTTAAATAAGGCGTAACACGCTCTAGTGTGCCCTTATTAAAACATACGAGTGTCTCCTGGATTATTCTAGACAAGCAAAGCCTCGCTAACTAAAACGAATGGCCGCTTTGATCCGGCTTCATACTTTATTAAAATTCCGAGCGTAAGCATGCATTACCCCAATTTAGGCGTGCAATTAGTGTGCGCGATCCCTTAGGGGGTTAGTGGGGTTGGGGGGTTGCCACCCCTTGCGAGGGAGTGCCTGCGGGTGGTTGAAGGGGATACGCGGATAGCCTGCGCCTTTGTTCTGTGCCATTTCCAGCGGACGAGGAAATGAAATTGGAAAATGATTTCGGCTTTTAGCTGATTGCGCTGAGTGCGGCCGATACGAAGCAGCAGCTTTACGGTTAGGGGACTGCGGACTGTTTCACTAACGATGTTAATATAGCAGGTCTCTCATCGCGGGCTGGCGGACGCGCGTCCTTACATTATTTATCTATTTGTATTTGTAATTCTTATCTACAAGAAAAAAACGTAGAAAAAACAGCAGCTTCTAAGCAGGGTTTGATCGAAGCAATACTATGGGTAATAATTATGCTGCTAAACATCAGCATCCCATACTTATTCTTGGATTTAATAAGCAAATCAATTGATATATGAGGAATATTAACACAGTTGATAAAGATAATAAGAGAGATTCAATAACAATTAAAATGTTTTTTTAAATGATGTGCATACTCGTTGCCTAGGTTTATTATTTAAAGAAGATAGTAAATCATTCATTAATAATGATATAGATATTGTTAAACTGTTACTTATACCTATACTTATGTTACAATTTGAACACTTTATTACTACAGGATGTCAATAGTAGATGTTCCTATCACGAAAACAAAAAGATTATCTCATTCAAATATACAGAACAAAATTAACAGAATATGGTCTTACATAACGTAGTGAATTGTAAAATGTACACTAATTAATACTGGTTGAATACAATAAAGAAGAAACCTACCCCGAGCGTGGCGGATGGCCCTCAATAACAATATTTCTCCTCCGCGCTTGGCAGACGGCCAACACAGTGGTTACTGCAATTTACTCTTTCATTTTTTTTAATCCTGACAAGAACTCAATTCTATAGCTGTTTGAAATTTTTCCAATTTGAAATACTTCAACCATGAACTTCAGGCACGGATAACTTGTTGAAGTTAGCAATATCTTAGGTCGTCTTATAAACACGCTGTACTAATATATACAACAAACACAGTGATGGACACAGGTACTTACATATGTACCATTCAGTAACTGTTGATTTTTTAGGTTACACAAACTATTTGGTCACTGAATGTAACCAGAAGAGTGTAGTACAATTCCACGTTTCACCAGGTACCTACATTTTACGTCCACTGTGGAATAAGGCGTGAGCCTATTCCCGCACACTGGGCGCAATTCCACACTTTGAGCCACTACAAGAATGTTCAACTAGTACCTAAATGTTTGAAAAATCCTATAGTAGGTACCTGGTCACGGGATTCGATGAGAAGTCGCGCTTGCAACCCCTCGACTACCGAGGCAGTCAACAATATTTAATTAGAATATTATAATAATAAGTGTTATACCTACAGTAAACAAATATGTGATCAAAGAAATTATAACGTTTATTTAAAAACATTTGCAACACTTTTCGACACACTCGATGTAATTTCCAAGTATATTTTTTGGTATTTAGCCTCGCAAACAGGCAGACGGGCCATTTATTGATAATTATTGACTGCACCTACAGACATTTGCGACACGCAAAGAGTGGCCAAAACGTTTCCGGCTTTGAAAGAGAGCTCTCTTTGCGCTTTTACTGAGGATCCCCAAGTCATATTGTTCCGGGAAGACCTTAGATGAACTTAAACTTGGATCTACACCAATGCGTCTCCACGGACTAACGGTCTTTAGTTCTGAGTTTAGTGTTTTTTCCGACCCTTTTATCGTTCCACTGTTGGAACATGGGTGTCCTCTCGAAAAGAAAGAGTAATGGCTGTACTCTTGTGATTAGTGAATTCAGTCTACCTGAAGCAACTTGTGGCTTCTGTGCGAATCGAACAACACGACACTATACATATTAATTATAAATGCTAGTCCAAATAATTCTGGAAAATGTCTTAATTAAGATTTTGATACAAATAATTTGTGAAAAAATATGTTACGAAAAAGATATAAAGAATATTGTAGAAAGCAGTAGGTACCTACTAGATTTTTATTAAAGGCAATCGTGATAGCAGTCAAAGGTAGTTTATACCTAAATCATGGAGAGTTCATGTGAGCATCAGGAAACCCTTGAGTGAGCTTTGGGGTCAAAGCTAGTAAAATACTATTATATCGCAGCTGGCTCTCAGACGGCGATGCATGCACGCGGCTGGCAGAACGCCAACATCGATACCAATACGCCACAGTAAAATAGCTATTCAAACATCGTATTACATGTCCTATTTAATAAAAAGATAAAAGATTCTCAATGCTTCAAACAGTTTCAATTAAATACGTAAATAATTGGCCGTTCTTTTACCGTCACTAATGATATAATTTCAAATTTCACATAGGTATACGGCAAAAAGTAAATTAATTTTCTATAATAAAAAGAACACAATGTTAGATCCTTTATCTGTTACAATAGAAATTCTAAGAACAAAAATCTCGGTACATTATGAACAATTTACAATACTGTGCCCGAAATTCAGATTGGATTTAATGCGTTGGCACTACTTTCATCATTATCGTCATTAGGCTGTCTCAGTCCACTGGTAGACATAGGCCTCCCCTGAGTGTTTTTACTACTAATCTAAGGGGACTACTTTAGTATTATTAAATAGTACTAAACTAATATATTGAAACTGCTAAGGACTAAGCAGTTTTTCTAATATACCCTGGAGGGAAGCACGTTACCTTATCGGTCAGCGCAGTCCGTTTATCACATCACACGGTATGGTCATTTGAAATGTTGTCTTAATATCTATATGAGACTGTTTCAGTCGACTTTGTAGACCCCTCTCTACGTGGCTGGCTGCGTGCGAACGGCGGGATAATATGGTATAATCTCAATAATTATACTATCGGCATTCCTAGCAATATTTTTGGGATTTTTAAACACATTTGTTATTAAATTTACCTAACAATAATGAACAAAGCATAGGTAGGTACGCAGAGACAAATGAAACAGACTACAGATTAAAAAATGTACCTACCTATAACATTATTATTTTAACGCTCATTTAAATAAGACATAATTTATTTCATTATTGAAGTAAACTTAAATAAGCATGGTATTAATTTATTATTAACAAATACTTTTTCAACAATTAATAAAAAAGTATTTTAACGGCTGTTACATATTTATAGTGGACGAATCAATTATTTCAAGTCATCGTATTACACTTATAGCATAATAAGTAAGGAAACAAGAGGACATAAATTGCAAAACACAATCTTCAGATGTTAATCGAATTTATTAATGTGAGCATCTGCTTGTAAATTAAAATAGTTTGACCAGTGGTGCGGTATTAAAATTGGCCGTATTAAAACAAATAACAGTGTTGTACACGACTGGCAATAATTAGTCGCGTGACAAAAACCCTGTTTCGCTAAAACTGGCAACACCATTCGCCTAATTGACAGGCATCCGGGGCATACTAATGGCTGGTTAAAATAGCTTTACGACCATAAACGCTCCTCGCCCCGTCTCGCCTTGGCTGGGACAGAGCGTATAACCGTTAAAATAATCATTTGTTTTAAAAAAAACTCAACAGCGATCTCAATGGTCAATGGGCTACACAATAAAATTGCCTTTGAATTAATGAATTCATTAGAATATGTGCTCTTTATTATCGAATATTAGACTATTAATATTTTAATAGCACCGATTCCGATTGTAGTATAAATTTATACGCGTGGCTATACATTTTCAATAACCAATTAATAATTAAGTAAATAATCATATTTTTTAATTATTTACATATTATTGATTTCCATACATGATGATTATACCAACAATAACTATTAATCTTTTTACTTAAATGTTGTGGAAATACTACGATGGTAGACTAATATATAAGCTTCCAGATAACATTCTTGAATATTATTATTTTCGTTTCGTTTGATTATTTATTTTAATTAATATATTACGTATGTGTAGCATATACATAGTACATTTAGTATTATAATTTATCATACTCATACAAACATACATATGTATGTTATTTATGTCAAAGCGTGTCCACTAAGAATTTATTATGGGCATTCTTAATTTCACAGTTTCATATTAACGGGGTTAGGTCGAATTGTTACGGAACTAACACGACAATTGAATCTGAATGCCGCCGCTACTTGCCTGCTGTGAGACGGCGTGGGAACAAATTAGACTGCAATGAAGTGTTCTGGACACATTGACGTCGCAGTTGAGTGTTAATGATTGAAATAACATTAATACGTATCAATTAATACTGGTGTATGGGAATGGACTCATCATCTTACCCGTGGTGGGATGTAAATGTAACTGGTAAAACGTGGGCGTGTTCTGCACTTCTCTGGGTACCGTACTTTATTTACCAATAGGTTCACGTTTGACTGTTTTCTCACCTGATGGGAAGCGAGACGCAGCCTGGGAAGTAGCTCCCTAGCCTCGGCAGTGCCCATTCACTTGTCTTGAATAAAATCAGATTTTGTCCCAATTAATACCTTTCGAGAACACTTGAAATTAAAATTCCAAAATATACAAAGTATTTTGTTAATTCCATTAAGGCTTATTTTTTCATATTTCTAGTGTATGTTTAACAAACATAATTATACCTCATGTACCTAGTTATTTTTCTCAACATCAAAATTGCGTTTCTGCTGAAGGATGTTTATTCGAAATAGACATGACACTAGGGTAGCAGGACGGGCATAATGCCACGGGCCCCAGTCTCAGGGGCCCCCCAACCCCGGGAGTTCAGCTGGATGTTAAGGTAGGACAAGGAAAACTATAATTTCAGTTCAATACGGTCTTTAAATTACGTTACCAGAAAATTTATCATCATCATCAGCCTATTACTATAGGCTACTTACTACCACCTTATATACCTTATATATTACCACTACTGGACTTAGGCCTAAGGAGGATAATCCCTTAAAGAGTTATACCCATGATGCCCACGCTGGGCATGCGTGTTCCACATACGCTGCTTCCCGTAGGCGACTGGGGCATTTAGTTGTGCGTAAGCAGACAGAAGCGAACTACCAGCGCCGGGTTTAGTCGCCTCTTACGACACTCTGTATCCCGGCACGGGCTCGAGAATTGTCTTCTTACTCCGCTCTGACACGGATTTATTAAAAACGAACTAAACCGTTGAACATTGAACTTACGTTACGTTAATGTTCAATTTTACATTGAAGAAAGGCTTATCCGACGATGTCACCACGGGCCTCAAACCGTTTAGTTACGCTATTGGTTGTTATACTAATAACAATTTTGTAAACAGTGTACTAAGTGTTATGAAAAAATCTCATTTTATGAAATAATTATGTACGTTTTATTTACAAAATAGCTGCAGCAGGTAATAATAATTAATATACCTATATGGTAACTGACGTTTTTGTATCTAAATGAGAGTTAGATATTACAAAACTTTCCATAGAAATTGACTAATTCTTTATTTGTCTCTCTATACCTTCCCTGATCTACGTAATTTTGTGTGGGTAGATATATTACCTATACAACACCTATGACATGGTCTTACGGAATGCAATCTCGCTGCAGCAAGATCAATTTCCTCCAGAGACAAGCTCTATATCCGGCTGACCTGTGTATGTTTAATTAATGTGGTTAATATTGAAAACAGAACAAGTAGATTTAATTGCTTTGTTGTAACCCGATTATCAAAATTGTGATATTGTTTGAAAATTGTGATTGAATTGTTTACTACTAAACGAAAATTGATAACAATGTTTATATAAATTGTACTTTCGTTCGCTAAGCCTTTTCCACCTATTCGTAGTTGAGGCTGGTGTAAACTAGACATAAACGTATCATCACGCCTGTAATCTAAGAAGCGGTAGGTAGAGGAGTGTTGTACATTTCCAGGTTTCACCGGTTACTCTTACGTCCCAACGTGGTCTACTGGGTAAGCCAATTACCGGGCATAATCGAGACTCCGAACCAGTATTAGAGATTATAAGTTACAAAAATCCAATAGGTAGTACCCTACCCGGAATTCTGACGTGTTCATACCGAACTATACAAATCAATCCTTAGGTCAAATTTAAATCTTTATAAAATCTTACAATCGTATGTCACAACTTCACAACCTCATAACAGTGGTAACAACTACCAAGTCCCCACCATGTTTCCTGACGATCACGCTGCACGAAAGTGTTGGAGCAACCTTTGCTCGCGCCATTAATTTTCCATTATCGTAAAAAGCTCATGAGAGACGCAGCGCGTGATCCACGTCGTGTCTCACAACAGTTATCTGTCGTAAAGCGAGCGATAATGTCGCTAAATTGCCACCTCATGTACTGTTTCCATGAACCTCCGACATTTTATAAAGTATTTAGCAATAGGTTTGCATTTTTCTGCTGTCCGCCTGACGGAAAACAAGATGCAGGCTAGATTGTAGCTACATTTATCGCATTCATAGACGAAATATGACGGAAGTATAAAAATTATAACGTAACTGTAAAAGAAGCTCTTCCATTTGCTAATGCTTACTGCAATAAGTACCTATTTTAATTTATCGTACTAAATTATTTTTCTTACATACATACATATGTAGCTATCTAAGTGGTGTTCATTTCTGTATGTATTACTTTTTATATAGGCTACGTTCTACGAATCTTTTTAAGCCTTCTGAAAAAATAAAATATTAATAAAATATATCGGAGTGTCTCCTACAATGGAAACGAATCGTGATACACTTTGCGTACGCAGTGCGCAGTTGGCGTGCGACGTTAACTTTATGGGTGACTTTAAACGCGTTATATTTGCATTTGCTAACTAAAACATTTTTATCTATTCACTTAGTGTATTATTGTCGGTTTTCTCACGGTATTTTGCTACCGCTAACAATATTATACGTCTTCATTTTGTCTTATCTATTCATCCATCTTTAAACTGTCTTATTTAATTGCCCGCTTATGTTATAGGTATAGCGGGACATTATACTTACAAGACATTAGTTACATAAATATAACCTTTAGTTACGTTAGGAAAAAAATATAATATTTTCTATATATAGAACGAAAACGATCAATTTGTAGTTTTAAAAGTATTTACTAGTCTTAAAGAGAGTTAATGTGTTGAGTGTGTCTTATATAGGTAGATACTACCCAATGCTAGACTTAATGTCAGTGCTAGGCCAAAAGATCATAATAAGCGAATGTCATATTTGAAGAACCTAATCTTCAGCTCCCAAAATTCTCTTCTTTCTCACCTAATTTGCTATCTTCCTTTTATTATCTGTTCTAGTTTGACCTGAGTACCCTACTAATAGGTATTAGTAACATTGTTCAGCAGATAGCGTTGGTTAACCAACGTGTTGTCATTATTTAATGATTTCCACAAACAAAAGTCCATCAAGAGAGCTGGCAGGTCGATTTTAATTAACCAAATAAAGAGGTCATTATGCGCTCGTAAGCCGGTAACAGTGCATAGTACTAACCCCTTAGAATTGCCACCGAAAAAACAGCTCCCGGCCGGTCGGACCAGTTCCGAGCTTCGCAGAATCCTCCGCTGACGAGAAAAGGAGAAAAAAGCAAATTGCTATTAACTGCCCGCCGCGGGAATGTCGTCAAGGCTTTCAACTCGCACGCACTTGCTACTTCTACACAGCCTGCGTGCTCCACTGAAACACCTCCGCTGTGTTGCATTCGCGTCGCAGCGTTCGATTGTAAATAGCTTTTTGACCTTTAAATCTGAATACTGAAAGGTGTAATTAAGTTTATAGATTACTCACTACTGGGCTCAGTTAATGGTAAATATTAGAGGATTGTAGGTATTGCAATGTTACGGCCATGTGTTATATGCACGAGTATAAATAATGACTAGTCTTGTTCTTGAAGAGTTTAAAAGAGATGGAAGACTTACATGACTTCATTTCCAGTGAAGCCTCTTTTAATCCTAAAATCCAATGAACTTTTTCAATGATTTAATATTTGTATTTACATATACAATGTACATATGTATGGAAACACCATTACTTAGTAAAAAGTGTAACGCAGCTTTTATATTTGATTAGGTGATAGTTGATACCGTGATATAGGTAATCATCATGAGGGAACATTAACATACATTAGTATTAAAGGCATGTATTGAATGTTTATTACCTTGAATAAAATTATCGAAGAACTTATAGGAATGAAAGGTGAATGAAATGATTATTGAACAACCACGCAATTAAAGAGCTTTGCTCTAATTTTCTGTTTATTAGGAATTTAAGAATTTTCATCTCTAGTTGCTAGTGATGTTCCTGACCCTTGTTGGCCAATAACGTAAAACACTACGACAATATGAAAGTATCTATGACCTTATAATGATTCTATTTCAGCTGCGGTAAAAACAATAGCGTACTAAAAATACAATAATTGCGGTCAAAACACAACGCACAAAACACTTCAATGGCCTGAGTTTTTATGATTTTTTTTTTGTCACCCGCGGCTTAATGCAAAGATAATTATCACCTTGGAAGGTCCGCATAAAAAGTGATGGCAAGATGTATGGCACTTTTTACGAGGAGATTCGGCCGAAGAAGTGAATTTATTTTTACGACGACAACCATATTTGGCTCCTCGGCTGCGGCAGAAATGGCTATGATTAAACTGGAATTTATGTCAGGGCTTTATCTATATGACTACTGTAGAAATACCACGAGGCAAGCGGCCCTCATATGATTTTTAATTAGTAAACATTGTAGAATATTTTTCATAGCACATATTTGTATCGAAATCTTTTTGAACCATTTTTTGCTCCGTTTCCCGGCCCATTTCAGTTTAATGAGGGTAGGCTTAAAAAGTGGACATTTGAACAGCGTTGGCCTGTCAATATTTGCGTAGGATACATTTGTTTAAAGTTTAGAACATTCTCGCAAGGTTCCATTGACTAGGTTTCGACCTTTCAATTGAATTTGGGTTATATCAATTATCACTTCACTGATATCTGAGGAAATTTTTACTAATTATAATGTTGATAACCCTACTACTACTGATAACTATTTCAAAAAATACCGGTTATGCTCAATATCTCATTTGGGGATATCAATGATCCACAGTGAGTAATTTATCATCAGATAACCGGCACCCAGTTTATGCTTATTAGGTATGTATTCAACAACAAATGCATATTTCTTATTAATAACACTTATTGTGTATGTATGTATGTATTATAAATACACTCCTTCGATATAGCTGAGCATCGATCTTGAGTAGAGAGAAAAACATAAAGAGATTCGGAGGTAATGAATTCGATATATGAAATAATTTTGTGTGCGTAAAGATAAACTAAGAGATTCATATAAATATTACATTTTTTGAAACGTAAAGTAAGGAGGCACGGTAGATTTTCGCAGCAATATATTGCAGGTATTTCAAATTCAAATTATTAAATTAAATGTTCAATGTTTTTTTATATTCTTTATTTACTAATACTTATTCCATATTGAAATATCATCCAGGAGGTCAGGTAGTGCAACATTTGTTTAGTAAAGCCAAACTAGTGCGTACATCTGCCATAGATAGAAACATTTATGTAGATAAAAAATACCTTATCGTGATTCATTGTATAAGTGTATTTAATTATTCACTGTAATATTCTTATGCTGTAATCTTTGTATACGTAACTTGAGATTGTCTGTTCCTACCGGCTTTTTACTAGGTAGGTATAGTTGTTCCAATCGTGAATTGAAAAACACCTTTGTGTATTTCTGATTATTTTTTGTTCATTTGCTTATTTCATTTTACATAAAAATGTGTATCGTGGTGTTTACTCCGTGTGCAGACCTTGGTTTAAAAACGCTAATTTAACTACCCTAAAGGTGAGAAAGCTTCAAGGCGGGTAGTTCATATAAATACTTTATAAATGAGTTCATACAAACTCTACACAAGACTTCAAGTTAACAAAATATACATCTCATAGGTATTACGTATTTTCATTTTTTTATCAGTTTTATTTAAGCCAATTCGTCGGGAAATATCAAGTTTTATCAGTCGATAATATATTTATCCGATAAATATTAGCAATACCTAATATGAATGAGACGCTCGCTTGTTATAAAATATTCTATTATGTAACGGAAAAATGGTTTCAGAATCAGATATCTTAGAGCGAAAACACAGATCCAGGACATTAAATCTATCTGTTTTCTTTCCATTCATAACTGTTTTATGTACCCAGATGGACAAAGTTAACTAACAAGGTAAAAAGCAAGAGTTAGCAGAAACGCCAGCAACTTAAGAGTAAATTAATATTCCAAGCGCGTGGTTTGTGATCGTGTGTGGCATTACAGCACATTGGCTCCTACTCAGATTTCAACAAACATCAGCAGAATCGTACATATAAGAAATTCAGACGAAACTGCTCACTCAGCCGTTCCTAATGCGGCAAGCTGATTGTGGGTATTCGATAGTTTGATGACAAATACACGTAGGTGTAGATATAGTACTAAAAATAATAGTAGGTACATTGATATTATGTTATATGCATTTAGATAAATTGTTTAGTAAAAAAATATTGTTTTGCATTAAATGACTAAAGCATTGAATATGAGCAATTATAGTGCTTTAAATTGCAGTCCCCTTCCTTAGGTCGGAATTGTATCAATTGTGTGTACCTACTTACCTTTAGGTAACTTTATAAAATGCAGAGCGGCTGTAAAGTTGAATATCACTTTATTGGTGGAAAACATCACGAAAAAATCTGCGTAGACTACCTTAGAAGTCTTCGTCATCTTTTCTGGTGTATGGCCCGTCTACACTAGATCAGTCTGGTTTTGTCCCTGTAGCTCGGGACCAGAATATGAAGACGCGTATCTTCTACCTTGCCTTCCGAGTTTGCGAGCGGCTAGAGTGGGTTCTTGAGCTTCTCAGTTAGGGA
>DWTO01000141.1:0-26177 GCA_018244755.1 Jemadia pseudognetus
AGCGCGGTGTTGTCAGAGCAGATCTGTGTTTCAACAGTGGAACGAAAGGTACGGCAGAAAAAATATTTTATTGCCGGTTTATCGCCGGCTCTTACTATTATTTTGTTAAAAAATGTGCAATGTCTAAATACTTTGTAATTCTATGTTTCGAACAACGGACTGCGCTTTTTTTGAGAACGGCTAGATCAATTTGCAACTAGTATACAATATTCATTGCAATTCGCGCCTGCGTGCGTCGAGAGAGGTCTGATTGTAATCGGGCAACGAGCAACGTCTGAATATTTAAGCCCCGCCGGCCCCTCCTCACCTCGGTTCCTCGCCCCCTCTACCTACGCTAGGTGAGAAAATAAAGATAAACAGTCTCCAGAACAAGATTAAGGTTGTTTATTAAAGCGATGAGGTCAATTGAAGGTGAGAAATGGAAATTATCGCATTGAATAATATCGCAAGATTTTCTCATTGGGGTAAAATAGTCCTAATTTCAAAATTTGAATTGATAAGATAGTACATTGAAATTCATGGTGAGATTTAAGATACCGAGTTTCTAAATAACAAAACTGTTAACAGAGGATCTCTGTCATTTTCTAATGATGTTTCTACAGTTCTACACGTATATTTTAAGACTTGATAAATTAATTGCAAAGATACGTAGTAATTAGTTTCGATAAACTCATTAAACGGTAAAAAAAATTGTACTAAAAAGTTATCGGGGCACCAGACTGCCTCGTTGGTCGTGTTTGTCACAGTTTGTGATATTTAGTTTGAAAACGCACATTACGTATATACATACATATGTATGAATATAAGTGTTGGTACATTTTCGTACCTCGCATATCTTAGTAAGCCAACGGAGCGCAACGAGCATGGAACAAAATATGTATAAATTAACATTAAATTCTAGCAGAGCGCGCTAGATGGCGCCACCTGCACCGGCATCTGCGCAACGGAATTGTACAATGAGTAATGGAGGAAACGCGCTGTGTTTCTAGCGCCGGCGTAATTAAAATTTTAAACAACAGCGAATGATTTCAATGTTGATATTGTTGATGTTATTGACATTGACAGTATGAGTGTAGTCGATATAGAATCACAAGTAACACATGCTACAATGAAGGGACGCGATTCCTATATCGGTATATGACATGAACGATAAAGCGACGGGAGCAATAATACACTCGGACAGTTGTGTCCATGTCTGGCGCGGGCGGCGCGAGGGAAGTAGATTTAAATCGAATTCCATATCGTTTCGACAACGGACGCCACACGTCTCCGAGCGTTATTCTCCTCCTGAAGGACTCTCTCGGGAAGGAGAAATTCAATTCATATTTTGTAAAATCACAATTTTATTCGATAAACGGTACGTCACCGGCGAGAAAATACAAAATATATTATTTCATCACAAAACATAATGAACACATCGATAAAAAATGTAGCTTTTATAAACAAATTGATAGAAATCAAAGAGTAGCTTGTAATGCTTTACCCGTTTTATACGTACAGTTTCCGGGAACAGAGAGTAAGAGGTATACAATTATCGGCACTCTTAAAAAAAGAGTTACCTATATTAGATAATTACTTACCGCAGCGATATGCGTGAGTGAGTCGCTTCAACGCCGAAGAGGTGACTGTTGATTCAATTTCATTCTTTGACCAATTTAAATGTCCAAAAAATTTTTCTAATGTTATTTGAATATAATTAAATATTTTAGCGTCTAGGTCTCAATTCGTTTTTTGTATAGTTATTATTTTTCATATTAACCAATGCAAACAGATAGTCTTGGACAGTTAGTAAATTACTAAAAGCTTTATTTATAATTTCGACACTTAAATTCAGTATTTTATTATTATGTATTTTCTAATTGAATATCTATTGCAAATTTCAATACATTGCGTTCAATCACTGTAGTCATGTAGCTACTTTGTTATTTTGGTCGATTTTTCTCAGATTCAAACACAAGATTAAGTAATCTTGTTTTATAAGATTTTTAGTGATCTTGTTACCTCTTGGATCGCATTTCAATTACCATCTCACAAAATCAGACTAGATACAACCCTAAATTAGTATTCTTGATAAAAAAATATTCAACATGTAAATTAACTTTCATTTATAAATCAGGTTTCATATAAAGTTATCGGGTAAAATCTCACTACACGTAATATTGTAAATTGTTGGATTAATAAAACTAATTCGGTTTTTATTTAAATTTTTGAATGTCACCATTATTCGGAAATTTCAAAGCCGATTTATAGTCCAAATTAATCCCAAAAATATAGTATTAAATTCATTACAACTTATTATTTCTATATTCGTTTACTTAATCTTTATGTGCATAAACGACAATAATAATATATTTTCCAAGTTCACGTTGGAAACATATTTAGTTCACACTTACGAATACAAATAGGAAATGTAAAATGGACGCTACAAACCTGGAGGGAAGGAGAGTACGAGTATTCAACAATCCTCTCCCCGGAGACGCTCGTTCCATGGGAGAATTTTCAGATATTTCAACAAGTTCGCATTTTAAATATTTTCACATTTGAAGTGAGGTTAGAAATGTGGTTTATTTTTCACGGAATCTTTTGCTATAAATTAAAAGTCTCGCGAAGTGGCACGCGTACCACCAAATGTTTAACAATAATAATACGTGACCAATTTCCCTTTGCATTGTTACATCAAACCGTTATTTTGTTAAATCTATAAAAAGAGACCATTCCTTACTAACATTAATGACCGCCCACAAAACCACACATTCGTTCACGGCGCTAATAAAAAAAGTAATGTATTTTTATATATAGAAACACTTGGAGAATTTCAAAGAAAACCGTCTCGAACACCGCACGGAGCAATTTGTAATCAAAACATTTATAACATTCGAGTGTCATAATTGCGCATTGTTGAGAAACATATGGCCGAAATAATTCCCAACAAAACGCGCCTACAAATACACATACAATTATTTGTATTGTTATAAAACGCTACTACACTCTCGGCTGCGATGTGCACGCGGAGCCGCGCGCAGTGTTGACGTGTTTATGCTGTAGGTTAGTAGCTAGCTCGTCACTCAGTGTTTAATATAGTGTGTGTAGTTCGAAACAGTAACACATAATACAATCAACTATCTTATTCCTTATATCGGAATGCTTGATTAATATCGGGCCGAACACTGTTAAAAAGCCTTCACTTCTTACTAGACAAATTGACCGCATGTCACAATGTCATACCGATATCAGTTCGTTTGGTGTGTAAACTCTCTTGTTTCCATATATGCGTGTATGTATGTTGTGTATGTACGCATGTATATGTATCGTAGGTACATACAATCTCATCCACTCTCTTTTACGCAGAAGAAAACATTACAAGCAGTGCGTACCTGTCACAATATGTCACATTTTCTCAGGGTACAGTAAATCATTCGCATGCACGGAACATACGGTCGCGAGAGACATACTCGTACATACAATAACATAACACGCGATGTGAGTACAATGCAAATGTATGCTTTAAGACAAAGCATTAGAGTGTTAAATCGGTATATAAAATGTCCAACATAAATTTGCTTGTTTTCGGAGAATTTTAACGCATGTTTTTAGATAAAATGGGGAACAGAAAGGGTGTATTTAAAACTGAAATTTATAATATGAACACTGATTAAAATGTACTGCACACCACGATCCCACGATAGGATGTAGACGGAACCGGTAAAATGTGACAGTGTGTACTATGTTCCTCTGCCAACCACTTGGGAAATTACAGGCGTGATGTTTCTATTTAATGTGATGTGCGTCGCAATTGCAGTCTCAAAAAAATTACCATTAGCGATCATATACTTAACAGCTGACCGCATGAACCCTACAAGCGCATCACCAGCATCACACTCCAAGCATCATTGTTACACTTGCGCTCGTTCGGATGATCGTTCTTCGAGAAATACACCAAAGATATCCACGCACGTTTATCTTCACTTCACATAACAGAGCAGAAGAAAATAATAAAAATTCCTATTTCTATTCTATACTTCTAAAATGTCCCTCTAAAAAACTTTTCAACAGGCAAAAAAAAAGCAT
This sequence comes from Jemadia pseudognetus, assembly GCA_018244755.1. Taxonomy (NCBI): domain Eukaryota; kingdom Metazoa; phylum Arthropoda; class Insecta; order Lepidoptera; family Hesperiidae; genus Jemadia; species Jemadia pseudognetus. The sequence continues at coordinate 4,069 of DWTO01000141.1, forward strand.
CGTCCAACAGCGACCACTACAATAGAACAACACAAACTCGAAATAGCGTTGTCCGAGAGCCACAGAGCGAGGCGAAGCCAGAGGCGACCGCCGCCGCCAGCTACTGCAGTTTCGCTTCCTAACAAACTTTGTTATAAATGTTAGCGCGTTGCGTTACTTGTTGTTGACTATGTGTCTGTGCTGGCTAATAGCAATGCATTATCGCACCGCATTCATTGTAACGTGGCACAAAGAAACGTTAGCGTCGAGTGTTGAATTGAGTTTTCAAAGTATGCACGTTATAGTCTGAGTTGATATGAGCACAGTCATTATAAAATGTAAGCGAAGCATTCTAGCAGAGCTCACACAGTTCAACGCTATTTGAATACACTCTAAAATAAAAATAGCAAAGGGACAAGGCAGTTTATTGTTGGTATTTATATGTAATTACTTCTTTCGTTTTACTGCCTGTGCTGTGCCGTGATGGCTTTACGTTGATTTGTAAGACATTCTGATTTAGTCTGCCGAACGCCAAAAACAAATGAGGCAGGTATTCAGTATATCGGTGTGTACGTGTGTACGAAATAATCGTACACATCCCCGGTTTCATCTGTAAATTCTTTCTCTAGCTGGATCAGCATCATCATCAGCCTATTTCCGTCCACGGCTGGACATAGGCCTCTCCAATAGTACACCACTGAGCTCGATCTTCCGCTCTTCGTATCCAAGCGCTGCCAGTCACTTTTCATATGTCGTCACTCTACTAGCTGGATGCCTTTCGATAAATCACCATCTTAATCCTGTCGCAATCGAATAAACAAATATGTAATTGAAATACGAACAAAATCGATTTAGGACTGACAAGCAATTTTCACACCCTGCGTCGGTCGATGTTTTTTTGGACTGTCTAGAGGGCGATGAGAATACAGTTTTCCTGTTGGATTATCAAATCTATTTATTAAACTGCCATTACGATAAAATTGCAAAAGCACAATCTATGATCCGAGTAACGTAAGCACTGGTAGACTTCAAGAGCCTACTCAAAGTGGTTCCGGCATGGTGCCTACGCGGATGAATTTTCATATATTTTCATTTTCATAATAACACTATATAATACATAAAGTACTCTCACTAAATACTATTACGTACTTGAATGATGATTTCAACTCAATCGCTACACTTTACAATTCCTTTCAAGCCGTTTCTCTAGAATCTTCCACCGGCGACGCGGTAAAATATTACAATCGGATATATTAAGAAACATCTTTAAATACGCATAAACCTAACAACAGGTAGTAGCATTACACGAATACGATTCAATTGCGTAAATTTTAACACCATTTTCATTCACAACTTCCATGAAATTGCATGCTTGTGTTACTGCGTTATGAAAAAATGTCAAGAAGAGTATAAGATAAATGCACTTACATGATCCTTCTAACTTTGGTATACGAAACAAAACTTGACTATTATTAAGTATCTCAATCATTATTTCAGCTGAGGAAATATCCTAAGTTGGATCATAATTAGACAATCAAGATATGACTATTTTATTTTGATCCGCAACATAGTGGAAGATTCTCTACTTTTATGTACAAAAGAACAGTACATTTTATGGGCGGTTAATCCACGCTCTGTGCCGCTCCCACCCCAAAGGTAATCTTGTAAAATACTACTTTGCTTTGAGATAAAAGTAATCTGATAAGTTTCTTTGGGGATGAGAATATTATCGAATTATCCTCTAAGACGAACCGACCCTCAGCCAGATATAAAACTACAGAGTGCCTAAATACGAAGAGAAGTGGCCTCAATTTTAATTATGCACGTATAAATGAACAAATCATATAAATGAAACACCGAATATTAAGACCAGGTTTACGGCCAGGCCAGGCTATGGCACTGAAACATAATTATATAATCAGTATTTAATTTCAATCTCTATTATTTCTGGACTGTTTATCTAGTGTTGAGAACCTTCACTGCTAAGAAATGCGGGTCCGATCTTCGTCCAAAATAATATTTATGTTATAACTGCCAGAGTTCACTCCACGGCTGGGTATAGACTTATCTCTGTAAGCATACATAAAGAAATTTATAATTATTCATATTTAATTAGCTCTTTGGTTTATCTTAGAACGAGCTCTACCTCGGTTTGAATTAAGAGGCCGTGAGTAGATTGGTCCGAGATGTTTATTATTATCATTCGTAATATTACTTTTGTAACAAATTTACGTATATAAACGTACATATACGTATAATACGTGTACAAAGTTGTGAAACGTGGGAGTGTACTACACGCCTCTGCCTATCACTTTGGGGATTACAGGAGTGTGCGGAAGGAGAAAACACGCCGGTTGAAGTTGTTTAAGAACAACATCGAAAGTGTGACTACGATGGCTGCATTACAACAGGATAACTCTCGTTGCCTTGATAGACTCGTTTCTGTATGATTTGGTAACTGCTGCGTTCGGCCAGTTACGTTTATGTTCCACTATGGAATATGGTGAGGCTATTGTCATACACCGAGTACATATCCACACTCCGAACAACTTATAGATAATCTAAGATAGAAAAATTCAATAGGGATTTCAACACAAGACCTATCTATCGACAACCGCGCTTGCAACCAACACGATCAACTAGGCAGTCACACTCCTTCGGTACTGACTACAAAAAAAGTTGATGAGCATGAGTCAGCCGAGCGACAGACTCCAACGCGACGGCTCCGCAGACGGTACAAGTGTCGCGTCACTTGTGTGAGCGATGAGCTATTTTCGAATACGCGTCGTGCATTGATAGATGTACGTTAAGAGAGTGGCACACGTACGATAAAACATATTGACGTAGTCAATTAGCGCGCTTTAGAGATGTTTTTAGTGCCATGCTGAAGGTATGCAAATGTTGATTGTAACGTGGACCGTAGCATTCAAGTTCTTCGTAAGGAATTTAATTATGTAATTTGATCCGATTTTTAAACATGATGTGTTAATTACCCTAGATAAGACTAATTTATCCCAGTTGCAATATTTTTGACGATAGCAGGATAACCAAAAATCGTATAGGTAACTATTTTTACTAATCCACTTTGGCCAACGTGACAGACAACGGTCCTAAGCCTTTTCATTAGGTTAAGACACCCACGTCGTTCGATTGACCGGTGTCCAATTTAATTATACAGAAATAAAACAGTGGTAGTGATCACATGTGAGTACTAAACTGGTGATACCGAGAGACAACAATAAAGTTTTGTCGACGGTGTGCGAACACCGCGATATAATTAATACCACTCTACCTTTTTTAATGGCGTGGTTCGGACGGATTAATTGCATTCGCAAATGTCGTCTCAATGAGTGAGTCGAGATATAAATAAATTAGTTCTTGCGTTATTGCATATGAGACACAACGTATCGTCTCGGCATCCTGCCTCTATAGATAGACGAATTACAGCTTTGATTATTTTATTAGCAATAATTATAACTATCTCTTGCAACTTGGCCTTATGTCACCGCTGACATAAACAAGTAAACAATAATAGAAACAAGTACTTGTAGAACAATATCCAAATACTTCCGCTAAAGAAAACGTGCTAGTGCGCCTGAGCTTGGTATAAAAATTTGACATGTTTACAATAATGCTTGGACACGGAATTAGTTCGATGCCGGAGTTAAAAAAAACATACTCACCGAACGGGCGATAAATAAAAATACTCGACATTACAGAAATGCCACAATTTGTAAGCGGTTACAAACAAACACGTGTTAGTCTCGTCAGCGTGTCGCGTAGCTAGTGCGATATAAATATAGCTGAGGGGCTAGGGTTGGCGCTGAAGGCGACAAACGTATCACAGGTAAACAACTAGCGTGAGCAAATCTCTGAAGATAACCAAGCACCTCGTTATGATGACGTAATAGCGCAGTGCAAACGCATCGAGGCGGAATCGTGACGTATTCCTCGATAGTGCCAAGTTGCGTTCTGCGTGTTGTAATTTTTCATGCAAACGAAATTACCTACTCACTAGGGAGACTTGTACATCATACATGGCGAGTCGTCGTATCGGGGAGCTATATCGGCAATTCCAGAAACTCTAATTTACGTTGCAAGTACGTACTAGTATTTACTAAAACAAATTTAAAGTACATTATTTATTGTGTCAAAATATTCAGGATTTATCCTGATCTTAAAGTTGTAAACACGTTTATAACACAATTGTATGTATCACTGTATACACCGTCATGATCGAATTGTTAAACAATTTGTCATTCAAATACATAATTCTTATATGCTATCTAGCTAAGATACTATAACTGTTCCATACACACATATCTTCACGTCAGGTCCCTCAATGGGTAGACAGCGAGTACAGAGTGCCAAATATAACTAAAAGTGTTACTTTTAAATTAATTTTTCTCACGAGTACCAACCCTAATAAGAGCTACCGACATCTCCGAAGACACATTTATACATATTTGATGCGCCGCGGGGAATATGTGTCACATTTTGCGTGAATAACTTTATAACTCGTCGAGTTGTGATCTTCATTGTAATTGGCGATGAAATTGTGAGATTGCGAGCGAAATGTCTGTGAAACCGAATCGTATCTCTCACTATTTAACGCTCTTTTATTAACAATGAAACGAACAACGAAACGTTCAATATACACGTATGTACGTACATATTATAGATCCTTGTCTCGGTTAACGTCAACTAAACCTACACATTAGCCGGTGGGATCTTCAAATGAATTTCGAATACAATTTTGTCGTAGTTAGCGTCAAATAAATAATCTAATACGCGTACTCTCAGTCACATTTATAGACACGAACGGCAATCGTCAATCCTCGGTTTGACGTGTTGTTGCAAATCGTGTGTGGGTTAGTCAGTTCGTTAGTCAGTTAGTTTGTGAGATGCATTCGCGCATTCCGCTTTAAATATAATAATAATGTGTGACGGAGCACCTAGTGTGAGCTTGTTAATGTCAGCAATAAATTGACACAAGTCGGCGCTGTAGATGTTAAAGGGTTTTAAATTATAGTGTGTGCTCGTATTATTCTGCGTATGTGTGTGTGTGTAGTGTGTGTGTGTCTATGTTCACTATGTTAAAACGTTAATTCAATGTATTACCGGGCTGCCATAACGGTGAAGGAATACATTACAAATTACCAATCTACACATTTTAGATTTCTCCATAATGTTTTCTTAGTCGTTTGAAGTTTGCCACCTCACACTAGGGCCACCATGGCAGACTATAGCCTTAATTGTAATCACACTGACAGAAGATCCTTGTCCAACTGAACAATGACATAAGGATTGACAAATTTCATTACGATAACAAATTAAGGTAAGTGTAATTAAAGCCACCTGTTTCCACACCTCGCCTCTACACTCCGCACCCACACTCCCTCGTTCGCACTCCATAATTCAATTTTATTCGGTCCGCAAGAAACGTGCGATTCCTCACCGCTCCAAAGTAAACAGTTCCTTCGAACAGCCCGATGCCCGACTCGCTACATAAACGCCAGTTTTGAACAAAACACAATACATAACGCGGAGTTACTACCACCGTGTTGAATACTTTGATTTAAATAGGTAGGTACTCGTGAAATGTTCACACTCTGGCAGCTTGGTAGGTGATGGCCATAATCCTCTTATTCTAAAAATATCCGATGGAACGCTCACAGACTTGATGATAAATGAAAATCTTTTAATTTATTTCGATAACTCTATCGCGAGTATTTTACAATTTTTTATCATTATCATTCAAAGAGAATTAGACTTCAGAGACACTTCAAAAAGACGGCGGTGTTTTAAAGGTCAAATTGGTCGTTTAATACCAAACTTAAGTGTCAAAGTTCAAAAACTTCAGTACCTACCTACAAACACTATGATACTTGTTCTTCGATAAGAGAACTTATTATAGGTAAATATATTTGTATAATATGTATTTGAATTTTAAAAATTGCATCTGAATGATCGAATTCTGAACGATATCTATATAGATATAGTATACCATTTAACTCACGTATGTTTTCTTACCCATACGGCCAGACTAGTTTCGAACCTATATGAGATCTTATTGATGAGCTCACGCCGCGAGGCCACGGGGGAGCCTAAACATAGTCGAGCGGTCGCGAATAATCACGAAACATTTAATAATAAAATTATGAACGTAACGTAACATCACGCCTGTAAGCCCTGAAGAGGTACGCAGAGGAAAGTAGAACACTCTCATGTTTCACCAGTTACGTTTACGTCCCACTATGGAATAGGTGGTGAGTCTATTCCCATGCATCGGCCACAATGTCATGTTATGTTAAATTATTATCGATGTCAATTTTCAGACCAAATCGTTCAATTGATTGGCTAACGATTGGCAATAATCCTCAAGTTGTCGGTTAATAAAAAACGTAAATAAAGATGAGCTTTAAGCAGTCCGACAACAGCTTCAAAAGTCGCTCAAGAACATTTAAAACGGAACATGCATGCCGAAATGTTGGGTTAGGTGGCATTAACGAATTTAAGTCATCACCTGCAATATTAATAACAACAAGACCTTTTTAACATCATAAAAGCTTTAAACGAGCGTGTCATCATAAATGATTAGTGTAGATAATATTTTTTAGTCAGTTTTGACTTGTTTTAATGAGTCATACTACCCATTAAATCACAACAAAACAATAGCGGTTATTGCGTTTATATAATTAGGTTTCCGCTACCATGACCAGACCACTTAATTCGTCCATGTAGAATCCAGCTTTAATCCCCTTTCTAAAAACAGCGTGAAGAGTTTAGAGTGTAACGTAATTAAAGTTTAAACTAACGCCATTATGCAACGATGCAGACTTCACTCTCCCCCGCAGGTTAAACGATGTCGCCTATTTGGAAATTTTAATCTTCGTGAACGAGAAAAACCAGTCTTTTTTTTAGGATACATAAAATTTTACTACTTATACGTCGAGATATCGCTAGGACTGACTCACTACACAACCGAACTTAATCCCTCATCCGAAAATACACGAGAACGCTTGAGATTAACCTAACGGGTCCAACCTTCAGACTTACAGTTTTATACAAACTCTGATATTTTTGCACGTCTAAAACCGTCTGTACAGCTAAGCGATTCCAAATGTTTGTCAGGGTTTAAAGTCGAGTTTAATTCTCATCACCAATTTTGAGTGGCTTCTGAGTGATGGTTTGTTTATAGTGCCATTATGTAAAGTTGTAATAAGCCTTTAGGAAACATTACCGCGTCTCCCGAAGACTTGTTGACATGGCTCCTATTGCAGACGGCTCAGTTATTCAACCGTACTGCTATCAACGCACAATGAACTGTGAAGGGACCTTTTCCAGTGAAAGGTAAAGATCGGCAGCCCCAATGATGAGGAAAAACCAGCGTTTAAAAGTGGAAGGTTAAGGGATCACATATAAATCTCTCCCCTTTTCTACTAAAATGGTAATATTTACGAAAACAGGTACAGCAGCGTTGCTAATTTTGTAACTGGTATGATTGTTCATAGTGTGTGTTGACTTGCTACATAATCCTTATCAAGAAATATTTCACTGTTATTTCGCGAGAAGAGAAATCACATGTAATGAGAATCCCATGTATGACACTAAACAACAAATAACACAGGAATGTTGCAATAAATTTAACGGGATGTTTCCCACCCAGGGGAATAGGAAACAATGATCAATTATTTGGGATGCAGTTAAAATTAGGGTCCCGTGGGCAACCGCGGTCAGTGGTTTAGTTTAATATTGATGGCGGGCTGAGGGTGAGCGTAACTAATGTTTAATGCACTTCGGGATAAATAATATTATTATGTTTTGTGCGGTACCAATGTATAGTTAAATTAAAATCGTAACAAGTTATCTGATGTCGAGACTAATTTTCAAAATTTTAGTACTCGCTGAGCGTAAACTGCAAGTAACAACCCTTGTTCTATTTGTAGTTTTCAAGCGCGAATCCGGCGTCGTTTCTGAACGTTTAGATGTAATTGTGTCGAAAATGTTAAATTGCCGGTTACTCGATATAAACTGAGGAAAATAAAGGCAAATTTAACGACAAAGAAAGCCACGAGAATCGTCTCTATATCTAGCTGAATAATTTTTTGTGTGAACATTACAAAGATGTATGAAAAACATAAAAACTGAAGAGTTTTGGCCTGCTAAGCCGGATGTACAAGAACAATAATATTCATAAAAATACAACCGCTGAAACAAAAGCAAAACGCGTAATCCGCTTCTGAATAATATTTCATACGGTATGTTAAATAGCACAGCTGATTCAACACAACTCAACAAAGCTATTAACAACGGCAGCTGCTGAGAAAATTTAAAGCTCACGAACGATTAATTCATCCAGCATGGTAACGGATCCATTCACCATTTTTAAAGAGAAATATACGAAATGAGCCATTTAAATTTGTGCAGAGTTTAACTGACTGCTCCAAAGTTGCACGTGAAACGAATTTAAATGAGATGCCTTGTGCGATATAAAGTTAAATATACAACACGATTTTGCTGAATTGGCTTTAACTAAATGTAATTTGTATGTATAATAAAAAAGGAAAATGGAACGTTTATACATTCAAAAAGTAAATGTACACAAAATACAGTTTTGTTGATCTTTCGAGCCACATGTGCCAACACATATATAATTATATCACTGAGATAATATTATGGTGAGTGAGTCTTTAAAACAGTATTCCCTATCTTCCTATTTACCGAAAATTCCACATGACAAACATTACTGGCAAACTTACGACCTTTACAGAGCTCTACAACTTTCTTCATTACGTTTACACAAACTAGAGACAGCGGGAGAGCCTTAGTAATATTCGATGTGAACATCTGAAACTACTAACTCAGTCCGGGAGAACGGACCACAGAACGGTCTTACCAAAGCCAAAACCGAACGAAGCTAAATCGCTACCGACAGCCAGCAATTAGTGGCCCCAAGTTAATTATGTATTCTTAATTACAGCGCTGAATCGTTAGCTCCAGTGAACACTGGCATTGCTTCTTTTCTCTTGTTTATTATTTTGGATGTACCGAAGTAAAATAATTTTTGTCGATCTGAAACTATTTCGGAAAGTTCCATGTGCGACCATGATATGTTTAAAAAGTTTAAAAACATGAAAAGTTTAGTCCATGGTTGATAGGCCAATGGAACCTTTTGAATGCACAATTCGTTAATCGATGTCAGAATCCTTTAGAGTTTCAATACCTACCGTGGACAGGTCGATGGATAAGCTGGCCCTTCATCAGTCCTCACTGGAGCTACGCAGAGGAATATGACTCAAATTTTATGTCAGATCAGATCCTGGAACTACTTAAAGGATCAGACAAACTCAGCAGTGAGACAAGACCGGGCTCGTTTATTGAATAAATATTATATTTTATTCTTTTGAACCGTACACGAAAATATCTTCAACTTCATTCCCTAACTAGTAACAAGTTGTATCTTAGATACGTGTACCTCTGAAAACGATGTGCCTCAGGCTGAGAGAGCTAAATATTAATAAGTTCGCATCTCTCGTCGGACGATTTAAAGTTTTACGGACCTCAGAACAAGACATTAAATATGAATAAAACTGCGCAAAGCAAAAAGATTCTTCTCCTCCTTTGGCCAGTTTTAATCACTCAAGTAAGAAACTTATTTACTTTTAATTAACCGTAAGATTTTATTACTGCACCATGCAAAATGAGTGACTAAGTATGAATATGTCGGAGGGAAGGGAGTGATCGTTTAACCCGGAGCTATCTCTGCAACAGTTAATTGCTTCCATTTTATAAGACAACAAACAATATTAAACCGAATTCGTCATCTGACTACATGGTTTCTGAATTACATAATAAACAACTTGTTCCATGCTTCCTTGATCGACTGGCTACAAGCGTAACTGCTGATCCTGACGTTCTGAGGTCAAATCCCTGGTCGGGTGCCTGGACTGTAAAAATAACAACCACATATTTATGTAAAATTCTCTAATATCTTTATGAATTTCAAATCGAAAATGGAATGAAAACTACTTTTGTTGCATGCAGAATAAAACTGAAGCGAACGACAGACAGAGGAGAGAGAGAAAAAAAGAGTCTTTCGACGGAAGCGCGCGGATTTTGAGTGTGTGTAATTGCCTTTAGAAATGAAAATAGCCTCGGTGTTTAAACGCCTTTATGCGGCATAAAGCTCTTTATTCGAGCGCAAGAATTCAATGGGACAAAGGCTCCGGGTGATTATGAGGTTTTCGAGGGCTGACGAAAAAGGGTGTTTATGATGACTGCATGTCTTCGTTTCGAGCTTTGAGAGGAGAGAAACATGCCATTGTATTAATTAAAGCTCGTTTTAAATTCTGTAACATATTTACGCCTCCCAGGCGTTATTTTTAAAATTTTACACTTCCGTTGCTTTAATTTCCCAGTAATAGCGCGTAGTCAACATTTGCATGACAAAGAAAGATAATTTCTAAAGCATATATATATATACCCACAACTGACATGTATGTATATATTGTAAGTAATAACAACTCAGGTTTTTTTAGTAAAAAGGTTTTCAATAGAATTCTGCGTCGGTTCATTTTAATACAATCAACTTCCGGTAGAGACTCTTTCATTAATGAAACAAAATGAAACAACGAGAACAAGATAGTGAAACTCGCGCCGGCAAAGATTGGAACCTTCCGCGGCATTACTTCGTGATATTTATATTGAATAATTAAAGAGAAAGGGAATGGAGCCATAATGTGGATTTATAAAAGTTGTTTTACATTCCGTACAATTTAAAAAATATTAGTTTACTTTGCCCCTCTAACAATTATAAAACACTGCTACTGTCTGTCTACCTTTAAATTACAAAAAGTATAAAAATTCAAATTCATATATTGCGTAACGGGTTACAGTTTTATGGGAGCTGAACTTAGAAGTAGTATACACTCGTTCCTAATCCCGCCAACAAGCGCACAATACATCCAATTATCCAAACAAGCGTTAAATGCTGATACCTCGTTAGTTATAATGCTACGCTTCATTATTCCATTATTGCACAAGTGAAGCCGCCTCATAGGTCTTTAACTATAATACCACTAGCAACGTGTACGCCAATATTGATGATATAGTGTTGAATTACAATGTAGGATAAACAAACACGTTTGGTCTGCAAGGATAGAGATATTTGGCACTCGGCGCTATCTGCCAGTTCCGTAACGGACCTGGCTTACCGATATAATAACAATAATAAAACGGTTCAGTTACATTTATGATCAATGACCTACAATAAATATATTTTAATACTTTTCCTAGCTCCCCTAAAAATAACAGGTAGGTACTACCACTCAGGCTAATGTCACTACCAGCCCCTGTTTCCAAAGTCCTGTCACAAAATCAACACTAATGAATAATCTTATTAAAACAACCTGTTCTAACAAAGCTAACTGACACTAACAGTCGTGTTCCTACAGTCTTGTTCCAGTTCAACTGCAGAAGTCCATAGGCGTCAGCGACCTTTCAAACAATCGACCTAAAACTATTAAACGAAGTCCATATCTAACTACGTTCACACAACACGCAGAAATCAACTTGGTCCGTGTGAGGAATGTTTATCCCTTCTCTACCTCGCCAACTGCCTGTGTCTATAATGCCTACCGCTCGCGCGTTCGACGCTGTAATACCTCGCTATTACGTCAACATAGCAATGTGTCTAGTTAACTTGTGCGAGTTATAGGTATATAATAAAAGTACTTTAGCGAGCGCAATAACTGCAAATATGTGCCGAACGAGACGACATTAATACGAATGGAACACTATTAGGCAGCAGATAAAGATTCGCGTTACTGTCTACAAGTGTCTGGGAGCATTGTACTCGTACAAATGGTGTACAGCTGATATTTTTGTAAAGAAATTCTCAAGATATTACTACTATTATTATTTCATGTGTTTAACAGTTCTCTTACACAGATATATTGCACAAATTATTCCACAATCCCCTGTGAATGGAGGATTGACAAGCGATGCAATTATAATAAACATATTCAATTCAATTAGGTAAATTAATATCGTTTAATTATTTTTAACGAGGAGAGTGCTTTTTGGGCTTCTTACAAAATTACCCTTGTCGTAGCGCGCAGGGAAAAACGTTCACTTTGTTACATTTGTTCTGTTATAATATGTACATATATACATACATATTACAGTATAATGCTACAATACAATGAAATACACAAACACTGTCGTACACCAGGTAATTACAACACTTTCCTGTTTACAGAAGTAAGTTTCATGGTTAATTGCCAGCAATGACACCCTGCAATAAGTAATCGTTGTGCAATATGTTACCAATAATCATAAAACCTCAGTTACATAATTGTTCTATTTTTATGCCTCGTCCCCAACATTATAGCATAATATCCATTTCAAGATTTATTACACGTCGAGATGGGACGGTGACATGAATGGAGACAATATCGACGACGCTAACATATCGATAATGATTCGAATCGAAGTGAGCAATGAATGAGCAGCAATAGAGTGGATTGTGGATCATTCGTCTGTCGGGAGATCGGACTCGAGCGGATATTCGTTAAGTGTTTAATTATCCGGAGATGTCTATATACGACGAATGGGCGGTCAGTTCGTTCGTTCGGTCGTTCAATCGTTCATTACTTTTCCGAGATCCGATGTGCCAAGGCGAATGTAATTAGAAAACTTGTAAGGTTTTTTGGGGAACTCTTGATAGATCGAGGATCATGACATTGACATAGTCCAGTACATACATACAAATTGATTTTCCGTTTGTGCGCAATGCTGGCTATGACTGTTTTAATTTAACCACCTGCTCTATATCTGGCAGTGTATGTACTGGTTCTTCGTGCAATATTTTTTACCTGCAATAGAATAGCAAATTAATAAAACACAAAGAAGCTCTTATAATCCCCCCCCCCCGTCTGCTATCACCTCTCCACATTGTTAACTGACACGTAGCGAGGCAGTCGGTGCAGTGGATTACCCATGAATAAATGAGCCGTGCCCTCGTTCCGATGCTGATCTCCGGTGAGAGTGCTCCCGCGAATAATTCAACGGCCTTCCTAATGGGATTTCGTGTGTTTTGCGTCAATGAAGCGCCAAGTGTAATTGCATTGTGCTTAGATTTATTCTTGGTTTATATTGCCCGACCAACGATTATAAAGTGTATGTAGACAGTTAAGAACTGGACATACGAATAACCCTTTGAAACGTAGTTTTTTATCCCTGACCAGGTTTCAAAAAAGGAATGAAAGCCGTTTCATTTACTGCTCTGTTAATTTTGTGGTTCGTGGCTCTATCACTGTGCCGAAAGTTTCTGGTTCAACGCTAACCCACTATAATTTGTGTAATGAGGACGAGTGTTTGTTACGTATCTGAGTATAATCCATAAGTGGAAATAAATCTCAATGCATGTTTATCAGCGGTCTCGTTACCGTGGTAGAGGGTTCACTAGTTTTAGAATCATATGTTTGTCTGTGAATTTTTCCAAGGTATTTATTTATTAATGAAATAGCATTCGCATAAGTTCATTCCACTAGGGAGAGCGAGGTGGCTAAGCACACGTAGAAAACAATCAATTCGGTCCAATTCGTCCTGTACAATATTTAACTGTAAGTATGTGCGTACCTTTATATTTATTAGCCATCATACCCGGTTGCTACGTTGCTAGTATCAAATCATTATTCTATGTATTATAAATTTACGTAACTTCACCTCTGTTATCCCCGAAGAGGTAGGCAGAGGAATGCAGAACACTCCCACGTCTCACCGGCTACGTTTACGTCCCATTATGGAATAGGTGGTGAGAATTATAATTATTTATTATAGTAATTATAAATTTAATTAGTGTATTTGTTTGTGTGTGTGTGCGTATGTCTATTATGACAGTTACACTACATATTACATGGCATTCTAGTGCGCGTTGCGAATCAGTTCATATAATTTAGCGAATGAATTACAATTCATTTTGTTACAACAAAAACCCATCACCAATATAATATATGTATGTCCCCGACGACCATGACAGACTACACAGACCGGCGGCTTTTTGAAAGCCGAACGTGGTGTCATTTGCTAGTTATTTCATTGACATATGAGTGAAACGAAACACGGGTATGAGCCGGGGCTTGCGTTACTTTCGTTGCGTTATTTACAACACTTCCACATCGACGTTACACGCGAACGGATCGCGGCACGCACTAGCCGATGCAACGCTAATGCAACTTGGTAATGTTGCATTATCGCCGTTGATAAGGATAAAAAATTGATACACAATATATGTAATGATGTAAATGAAATGTATTGATATACAATATATGTGTAGTAATTGTAATATGTCAAACATACAGACAATATACACACACAAACAAACATGAACGTGAGTGTGAGTATGAACACGTTGTCGTAAAAATGTGTAGACATTGGCTTTGGAAATGAAACACTTCTGTGTATATTTACTGCATCTTAAATATCTATGTGATCCAACTATATACCTACCTACGACAAGCTCCATTTACATAGAACATGTCGTGTACATATCTATATATACATACATGGAAATGAATTTTCAACCGAACCCAGTTAAAGATGCGTTGGCCACTCTCAAGTATTAAAGGACACGCTTCAAATTTTACCATTAGCATCTTGTAGGTAGGTACTTATAATAAAGTGCATCTTTCAATTACATACGGTACGTACATGGAACCCTTGATTTTCAACAATCCAAGCAAGCCAGTCGCCACTTACCATACGGAACACGAAATAAAGACACTATGTATGGTTCAGAATACCAGCGAGTGATACGAGGGAGGTACGCAAATTGGAACGATCAAAAACAGTGATAAATTGCGTGTACACGTGTCTATCAGTGCGCGCTTTGAACGGTCTGTTTTGTGTCTGCACACACGCATACACACAGGCACAGACACAAAAATAGCTGGCGCACGTTCAGTTTAATTGTAGCCTTCTCTGTGTACCTACTGTAGGTACTTGTACCTCTTTGCACTGGATCGAACTATACCGATCTATCTATGTATCGCGATTCATGTATGTACGAGTATACATGTGGTACAAGGCAATGTACATCGTGTATTATGTATCCCACGTGCGTACATCGGAATGAGAACAAAGAAGTGTGCGGCTTGTGTGGTACGTACGGCACACGGATCGGCGCGAGTTCATAAATTTTTATCGGCTCTTTGAAGATTTCATTCTGGAGAGTTCAAACGAAAGCCGGTTTTATCAATTATTGTTCACGTATAAACAATACTGTGTACAATACAAGTGATAAATAGACTGGCCACGAAATATTAAGAGGATTGCCACATTCGCGCATTTAATCAAAACTCAACAGTTTTAACTACGGTTAGTATTCGGTTTGAGGCGCATGCGTATCATATAACTATCATTTAAATAGGTATGCAATATAGATATATTACAGTTCAACTTTATGTTTATTAAAGTTTGAAACTTACAACAGGGATATATTTATTCAGTTCAAAGTGCCTAAACACCAACGGAACTGTTTTTTAATGTATGTGTAGTCATTAATATGTATAAGTGGTAAATATAACGATTTGGAAAAACAAATCGTATCTCAAAACAACGTAAACAAAATCAATCTTCCTTCGCAGCAGACCGACAGAGGCTACGTTTTCAAAAGAGCGAATGAATGAACGAATACTAAACATCTGTCGGTTACTGCAAGCCGTCAGATCGTCTAATACGTTCATTATTCATCGGGAAGCTCGCTGAAGATTTATTTATTAATCGCCAATGTTTTTATTTCTCGCGGTCTTTAAACATAAACGAACTCGTCCGTTTTCGCGCGCGCTTCCAACGATGAATAGCTACATACACAACGCTCCTACGCTCCCGTAGTCCAGCCGCGATGTAGTTTGTCACCGCGGGTACGTCTGGCCAAGTTTAAATGTGAACGCAAATGACTAAAGTATAAAAAACAAGTATTTGATTTTTAACTATATCGCCGTGGACTACATACTCGTACTTTTAAATGAGCGGTAGAAATAAGCGTAAATAAAAAAAATAATTAGGTAATAATCCGTTAAAATTTGTATGTTATTTAATGTGAAGTTTTTCTATGTACTAAGCTTATAAGTTGTAAATAGTCATCGCGTCCTAGTCTTTTAAGGGAACTACATATTATGTAAAGTAACAAAACATGTAATTGTCTAGTGAAAGATTTATTTAAGTGATTTTAATCCAAGCCTTATACAGTATTTCCTTTAACTAGTATAGTAATGTATATTGTGTGTAAAAACACAGTAGACTGATTGTCAAGTGATAATGGCTGTATTATAATAATAAAAGAGGGAGCAATACAGAAATAGTGAAACACACGCACACAAAAACTCAAACACACACGCACGTACAAACAAAAGAAACTCGATAATAATAACAATCAAGAATTCCAGAATTCCACTCATTGACGGAGCTCGTACAGAAATAGACACCGGTCGTGATTTATGAGAAACATTTTTTTGCGCTTCTTCGATTTTTCTACGCACTCGCCCACAAGAGATTACGGGTTTTAAAACGGCGCGGTGTAATGACCAGGAGTTCAACGGTCAGATAGAACCCACGGCCGGTTCTACTAAATTTGCACAGTAACTGTTAACAATTCGATATTCCACTGAGCGGGTTGGTGCTAAAGACATAACTACCGCGAAGTGACAATACGCGAACGAGCGTGATGAACCATTATTCTCCGCAGCTTATGTCCTTTCCATACATTTTGAAGTTAGCGTTTGGCGTTAACGCTTACGGAAAAATATTTAAGAGTCATACCATGGAGTAACTGGTGTAACGTAGGAGTGTACTACATTTCTCTACCTACCCTCTTCGGTGATTAAAAGCGTAATGGAACGATTTTTTTTTGCTATGGAATAAAAATCAAAAACCTATATGTGCGAATATACATAAACGATTAGAGCTTAGGTTGGTGCGCTAACATCGAAGATGATACAAATAGCAATTAAAAATATTTGTAAAAAAAGCGCAATAGACCTAATACTTTTGAATATTAGCACGTAAATTAAACCAAATGTTAATCTTAGGGATGTAAAGAATAATAAAACCGGTGTGCCCAGAACATTCATATCTCTTACTCTTGACTTCCCGGAACATTTACGGATTGTATCCACTAAATTATATTACCGAACACGAAAGAAACTAACAGAACAAATGTTTGACCGAGACGAAAGATAAATACAACTTAATTACGAACGCCAAGTGAATTAAATTCTAAATGGAATTATTAAAGTCCATAAAAGTACCTATCCGCCTTCTAACTTTGAACGTCGCGACTGAACAAATTACTTTTGACGTTTAATAGAATTACTTAATGTTATACTGTAAATTAAAAATTTAAATGTATACATTTTGTGAGAAACTTTTTGATTATGCACAATTGTATAACAGATTTAATTCAAAGTATTGTACCGTCTGCGCTTATAATGTGCTGAACTTCAGCGGCAACATATTTTTGGTGTTAATAACATAAAAAAGTATAAAAATTCCTATTTTTATTCGTGTTCTAAACGTAACATCACGCCTGTAATATCCGAACAGATAGACAGAGGAGTGTAGGACAATCGCATGATTCACCAGTTACGTTTACGTCCCCGTGTGGAATAGATGGCGAGTCTATTGCTATACTCCCACATAATACACATAAATATTTTTCTTATATTTTTTAGAAGTGGCTTGAACTCTGGACATGTCACCTGGAATACTCATAATTCTCATGATTGTAGTCTGACGGTACACAGGTGTCATAAATACGGACCGACCGCGTAGAAGCGGCGGGAATAACGCACGAAGTTATCAAAAGTATAATCCTCATCTGTCTGACAATCGAATCAATCTCGAAGAAGTTCGAACGATCGTCTCGTATCGATAGATGTTTCTAAGATCGAACGATAATGGTAAGAAACGGTGGGCGCCACCTCTCTGAACTTTTCGCTCCGTCATCGAGAATCTCATTACGGTGCCGATCATATTAATTCATTCGGCGGATTAAAGGAGATTAATCTATTAAAATTGGATATTCGAGAGCCGGGCCGAGATCGAAGAAGATCCGTTTTTATTCGATACCCCCCGATAGAAGGTAGATGCTTTTAACGGTGACCCAGATTCAGGAGTAGGAGTATATGATGAAATAATACACGTATGTAGGTACTTATATGTGTATTAACGCGATGTGGATTTTCGACGTTTCATTTGCGAAGATTTATTGAGCGGCTTCAGTGATTTGACGAGCGGGGAACGTATTAATTTCAATTGGCATACTTTGAAATCATTTTCGTATTCTCATTTATTTAATGTTCATCTAGCATAATTTTTTTAGGAGATTTAAGTATAAACAGAAATCACGTAATACTCGTAATAGTGACTGGCCCCTATATTGTATATAGGGACATTCATGTGTCCCATTTCACGTCTAGACATTAGTCACGGTACAATTTGATCACAATGTTTATCAACTTTGTTTAGTTTACAAAAATATACACCCATAGAACATGTGAATCAAAATCAGGCACCAAATCGTGAATTAATTACAATTTAATTGAAATTCGCGAGTTCGATCCATCCATTCAGTAGTGAAACTGAAACCGAACAGACTATCAACAAATAATAGAAAAAAGTTAATTATCAAAATTCAAATGACCGAAAGTTAGGTCATTTATCAAAAACCGGCGTTGGAAAGGAAGAAAAACTTTTACTTGTTCATAAAAGATAAAAAAAACACGACATTTGAATATACAAAGAAATTAATAATACTGTACATTGCATAGATGATAGTTTTTTGCGAGGCAAAAGTATTACACTCAACCTTACTCATGAAAGGACGGTCATGGCTGCTAGGTTTTAAGATTCCTCATCTCCATTTTCAGTCCCCGCAATGCCATGCAATGGTGCAGTAGTACAACACAATAGCCAATGTACATATGTAAAGAGGATATTTTCAAAAGAGATTCAAAATGATTTCTGTAAGGTAAACTTCTAAGTGGAAACCAGTAGCCAAGGGTAGCTGAAAAGTTATGCTGGGTGGGCGTATCGATCACTCGACCACTCCGCTCTGACCGAAGCTGACCGCTCCGGGAGATTTATCGCCTGTCTTCGTGTGACCCGTTTGCTATTCGCGCAAATGATTGAATGCAGTTTCAAGTGTATTTTTTTCTCTCTCTCACTATCCAAATAACACGTATTAAGCTAAGTGAAATGGATTGCATGCTGAAAATGCAAGTGCAGGATCTCTCGATCTGCAGTCGTACTGGCAACCATTCGACCAACGCGAGTTACGCGCTTCGTATTACTTTGCAATGTTTTTACGTTCCACACACTACTACACAAAACTACGTTCCACAAAGCGCTGACTAATGCGTTTATAATTACGCGCTAGAACTAATTATTTTCTGTTTTTGTTTAATTCCATTACTTAGATGTCGCGTGAAAATGTTCAAAACTGTGTATTGCCCTAATTGTGGAGTCGCTAACCGCGTCAGGCCGTAGACAGTAGCCCGCGGGGACAGTTACAGGGGCTAAAACTGGCTCGTAATTACAGTTTCGGGTTTTAATTGCCGCTAAAAATAAAATAAATATTGTCGTCATCGGTGCGACGCGTCTGTACATCTAAAACAACCGATACCGCGGCGCGATTAACTGAATTAAATATTTCATGTTAACACTAACAATTATAATTAATTAGTCTCACCTTGGTGCCGAACCCGGATTCTATATTTAATAACGACAGCAGTATAATCATTTATTGGTAATATAATATCTAACAATTTACATACGATATTCGCTGTTCATCTTTCAAGTTTCATTTTTGACACGTCTACACGTTATTCCGCTATTTCGCTTGTGCAATAAATAAACCTAGAAAATGTTTCTTTGTACACACTTCATCATTTTGTTTCTCACATTACAAAATCCTTGTTAGAAATGGACATTAATAAAAGACATATATTAATTACAGTTAAAAACTGATACAAATATATCACTCATTGTGTTTGAAAAATAAGAGTCATAACATCACGCCTGTAATCTCTGAACAGGTAGCCCGAGGAATGTAGTACACTTCCACGTTTCACCAGTTACGTTTACGTGTGTTTTATACTTTGAAAATCGAATTATAGGGCTTTTTATAATTTTTAGTATAGAAGTACATATGAATATATATCATCAGGAAAATCAACATTTTCAAGTATGTAGCAAAGTGCAGTCGTCGTGACGTGACCAATGGTCGGGTCACGTAACGTATTAATCTCGTGCCGTGACGCTCCACCGGACGGCGACGCGGCGCTCGCGCGGAAAGGTGAAAAAGAGACGTAGTAAATATAATAATATGTACCGCTTAATACATTAACGATTAATGAAACTGCACCTAACATGAATCATGACACTGAAACATGAAAACTCTCGCTTCAATACTAATGTTACAAATCAAGGAGTATAAAAAGATGCAAAAAAAGCTTGTGACTTACGACGATTAGTTTAATTGATTAGCATTACAGCCTCACTTAGTAAAACATGTTTCAAACGAAATACAATCGCGAGATCATTTTCGTACGTTCCCTGTCTTGCCTCCGGTGATGCTTTCCTTGCCGCCGTACACATAACTAGACATACTTATACTTAGTTTGAGAGTGTATTGCCTATAAAAAGGTTCCCGAAATTTAAAAGTAAGATTATTCATGAAGAAAGGAAAAACAGCTTTATATCTCCTAACCTAAGCTTCATATTGGCTTGTTATGTAAACCTCTTTATCACAATTACTTATCGCAATTTTATAAGTAACGAAAACATGAAATGTAGACAATAGACTTGCCTTTCGCTTTTGTTTCGATTATTTATAATAGCATCCAATGAGTTCGTTCTAGATTCTTCTTTTATGTTAACTGTAGGTTAATGAATTCAGTATGTGGGAACCGATTAAGAGGTAATAGTAAGGCTCTCTGAATACCAAAAAAGATCACATACCCTACTTATTTTAAAAAAGAATACATCCAAGCCTGATTCCACTGAAGTCGCGGATATTGGCCATTGCAAAATGAATTACAATGCTTATAATAAAAATACTGTCGTGACGAGACCCAAGGTCACGTAGCATATTAGTCACGTACCGTGACACTTGAGTACGCGCTGACTAACATGCGGTCCGGAAAGGACGAACAGGCCTACAAATTGAAGTGACAAAAATGAAGATATAACGAAACATATCATTTTCTTATTAGCCCTGGCATGTCATATTAACGTAACACGTAAAACAAAAGAACTGAGATAATTTGCTTCAGTTGAAACGAATAGAAACAGTGTTGGGTGCGCATAGTGAAGCGAGTGTATGCAGAGAGTGATGAGTGTACAAGCCCACAAGGAGGACGTCAGCTCTATAGGGATATTCGGCATTTGGTGCTCTCTGACTGTCCCTTAAGAGATTTGGCGTAATGGCATAATAATAATAACAAAAAGACTGAAATATAAGTTAGTGTTTACTTTACTACGTTATTTATTTTATTTTTTGATATTAAAATTTCGAACTGCCTCCAAAATTTTCGGTAAGAAATTTTAAAGTACATACATATATTCTAATTTCAGTTAAGTAATGGCACATATCACAACTATGACAAGTTATGGCACAGTCCGTATCTCCGACTGCATTAGATCGATTCAATGGCATAATTTGCTGTCATGAGCCATAAGCATCGAACTAACTCGATCTAACTAATGTTCAGGGTTAGTTAAGACGATCGTGATTCGCAACTCGGCTAACTAAATCGGTATCGCTAATATTATAATATTGTTAGACAGTTGTGCATAATGGATTAATGTAAAGGGTAACTATGTATTATATTGTACGTAGCAATGTACGGAACGTTTTCAAATGAAAACAGCACGTCATAGATTACGTTACTATTATTGTAATAATAAAACATGAAAAATGAAAATGGAACAAGCAAAAACACGATTGTTACACAATACTTAGAAAATAATATAGCAAAGGAAGAAACAAAAATAAAATAGTTGTTTAGTTTTCACTAAGTTAAACAGTAATACAGTTTTAGTACCTCGGACTTAAGTAGATATAT